>APFE030009541.1:36014-63309 GCA_000404065.3 Pinus taeda
ATATAATAAAATCTCAAAATGATGTGTTGTTACTTGTTCAAATGCATGGTACGTAGGAATTATTGGACCCTAAAATTGGAGTGGAAGCGGAGCATGCAGAGCGGTTCCGAATAGGGTTTCAGTCCTGGCATGCAGCGCTGCAGGAGAGTCTGAGCAGACCGGGGACAACAGGCTGTGCAGGGTAATTGAAGCAGACAGGGGCAGAAACGTTTTTTCTCTCAGCGCAGCGGTAGAACTTCGAAGCTGCAAGGGCTGAGGGTAAAATGGAGAACCAGAAGGGGAGGGGAGAGATCCCCTCCTTTAAGAACATAGTTGCAGGAGAGGCAAGTGGTTCTGAAAATGGTAATGAGTTCAGGGAGAATAACAAGGAACCACCGGTGATGGGTAAACTGTGGCAACTGAAGACAGGTGGAAAATGCCTACCAAGGGCAAACAAGAAGCTGAGATATGTAATACCCAACAACATGCTGGAGGAGTATACCAGCTATATGAAGGATCATGCCCTGATTTGCAAGTTTGTTGGGTACTGGCCAAATGAAAAAGAGCTATACAGATGGATCTATCAGAGATGGAAACCAAAGGGCCATATAGAACTGAAATTGGACGCAAAAGGATTTTTCACGACAATCTTTCCAAATCTGGAGAACAAGGAGAGGGTCTTTGAGGAAGGGCCATACTCCATGAATAATGCAGGCATGTTCATGAAATTCTGGGAGGAACGATACAATCCGGAAAACGAAAGGATGCTGGAAGCCCCGATTTGGGTCAGATTGTTTGGACTCCCAGTAGAATTTTGGAACCCTAAAATTTTCGAAGTGATTGGCAACACCATTGGGGCTTTTATCAAGGTAGTCGTCAAAACAAGGAGAGGTAAGTTCACTTCTTATGCAAGAATCTGTGTCTATATGAATATAGCGGAGCCCCTCCCAGAGCATATTGAGCTGGAATACCATGATTCGATATGGCAACAGCCGCTGGACTATGAGCATATTCCTTTTAGGTGCCGCCGCTACCATGAATACGGCCACTTAGCTAGGCAATGTCCCCTAACTAAGGAAGAAGATTACACAAAGAAACCTGAGGGACAGCCGAAGGCAGCAGCAGGAAAGGAGGAGGCTGAGAAAGATTTCCAACAGGTTATCAGGGAAAAGAAACCGGTCAGAGAAGGAGTAAGAACGCCAATACCTACACAATCACCAAACATCGAAAGTCAGAATAAGTTTAAAATTCTGCAGCAAAATAATGAAGAAACTGAGGAGAATATGGTGGAAGGTGAAGACTTAGAAAATGAACCTATGGATTTTTTCCAGGAATCAGGAGAAAAGAAGGTAGTACAAGGGGAAACAAGCAAAGAAACACCAGAGGAAGGGATAGAAACACAGAATAATCAAAGCCCAGTGGAGACAGAACAGCAGCAAGAAAACGAAGCTGAGGAGGAAATAGTCATGAAGAAATTAATCCAGGAATGGAAGAACTTGGATGAAAGGTTTATCCCAGATCAGCAGAAACAAATGTATAAAGAAGCCTTTCAAAAATTTAAAGAAAGGAATAAAGGGAATATGGAGGATCAGGATGTCACTTCAGGAGAACAGGGGAAAGAACAGATGAGAATAGGCAGATTTGGAAAAACCAGTAGAAAAAGAGGAACAAAAAGACTGAACGAAACGATCCAAGCTGTTGGGGAAGTCCTGATTAATTCTGGTAAAGTGATACCTCTCTCTGAGGTATTTTCCTACCCCTCTAAAAAGTTTTAAATGATTATTGTCAGTTGGAACATTAGAGGTTTGAATAGTAAGGGTAAACAGAGATATATAAAGGAGAAATTGAAAAAAGAAAAACCAAGTATAATGATTCTACAAGAAACCAAAATTACTATGCAGCAGATGGAAGGTATTATTAAAAATAGTAAACTGCATTAGAAATCATGGGTCACGATGCAATCGGCTTTGCTGGTGGCATTGCAATTCTCTGTAACCCAAATGATATAATCTTTGAGAATTGGACTAGCATGCCTAGAATCTTAACAAGACTAGGGAGAATAGCAGGTACAAAAGAGAAGGTATTAATCTTAGGTGTGTATGGTCCCCATACCCCGGGAGACAGAGGAAATTTCCTTAAGAATCTTCAAACAGCCTGGAAACTGTATCCAGACAATGACTGGATAATAGGAGGTGATTTTAATATAATAATATCCCTTAAAGAAAAAAAGGGGGGCATAAGGAGAGTAGACCAGAGTATGGAATTATTTAGTGATACGATTGAAGGTCTCAGACTTGTTGATATACTAACCATTAAGGGGGTGTTTACATGGAACAACAGGAGAGGGGGAAGGAATCAGATAGCTTCCAGATTGGATCGGTTTTTAGTCTCTGAAACAATAATGAATAGAGATGTTTTTATAGAAGCCAAAATTATGCCAGCTCTTGGCTCTGACCACTGGTCAATTAGACTGGAAGTAGATATTAAGGCTAATCTAGGCAAGAAGCCTTTCAGATTTGAAACCTTTTGGCTTAGACACCTTGATTTTGTAGGAAAGCTGGAGGAATGGTGGCAGCAAAGTACAGCCCAAGGGAGAGGTAAAATGCATACCTTCCAACTCAAGTTAAAAGAGTTAAAAGAGAGGATAAAAAAGTGGAATAAGGAAGAATTTGAAAATATTTTGGAGGAAAAAAAAAATGGAAACAGAAATGGAAGAAATTCAGCAAAAAATAATCAATGAAGGACGAACAGAGGAAAGCTCCGTAAAAGAAGGAATAATTCTGGGGAAACTGGAAGAGAGAAGGAAACAGGAGGAAGTGTTAAGGAGGCAGAAGTCTAGGATCAAATGGCTTCGGGAAGGAGAGAGGAACACTATATTTTTCCACCAAGCAATGGTTCACCATAGACAGAGAAACAAAATATTCTCAATCAAGAATGAAAACGGGGAAAGGATTATGGAGCAGAAGGGGATTGAAGGAGTGTTGATGGACTACCACAAAGGAATTCTAACGGAACCTCAAGTGGATAGATCTGAAGCAATCAGGAAAATATGCAGAGTCATACCCAGAATGGTTACTGAAGACCAGAACAAATCCCTAATGAGAGCTGCTAGTCTGGATGCGGTGGAGGAAGTAGTGATGAGCATGAAGAAAGGAATTGCCCCTGGTCCTGATGGCTTTACAGTGGATTTCTATCAAGTGGGATGGCATTTCTTGAGTAAGGAAATTCTGGATCTGGTTGAAGAATCCCAGATGAACCAAAAGGTATGGACTGCTCTTAACTCTACCTTTTTCTCCTTGATCCCTAAAACTGATAATGCAGAGGATGCCAAGGGCTTTAGACCCATTTCCCTTTGTAATTTTATTTACAAGATAATTTCCTCTCTCATGGCTAAAAGGCTAAAACCGTTGCTAGAGAAATTAATATCCCCAGAGCAAACTGGATTCGTGGAGGGACGCCAAATCCTGGATGGTTTAGTAGTTACCCAAGAAGTTATCCATTCTATGAAAACTAAGAAACAAAAAGGAATGATGATAAAACTTGATTTGTCAAAAGCCTATGACAGAGTCATTTGGCAGTACCTAGAAGAAATCCTGAGAAGCTTTGGCTTTAGTAACAGATGGATAAGTTGGGTTCTCAGTTGTATTTCAACCCCCAACTTCTCAATATTAGTCAATGGCACTCCTTCTAAGACCTTTAAGGCCTCCAGAGGAATTAGGCAAGGCAACCCTATCTCGCCTTTCTTATTCATCCTTGCTGCCGAAGGGTTAGGCAGATACCTTAAGCAAGAAAGAGTTGTTGGTAATATCAAAGGGCTCAGGCTATGGGGAAATGATCTGCCCATAACTCATCAACAATTTGTTGATGACATTATGCTGTTCGGGGAACCAACTGTGTGGGAAGTGAGAAACCTGAAAAGGACTCTTGACTTATTTGCAGAGGCTTCTGGCATGGAAATAAATAAGGACAAATCCTGCACCTTTATATTTAATACAGTGGAGATAGTGAAAAGGAATTTATCCAGACTGCTTGGATTCAAACAGGGAGATCTCCCAACGAAATACTTGGGTAATATCCTTGATTACAGCTCAAAAAGATTGAAGAATTGGCAGGGGATCCTTGACAAATTAACAAGTAGAATAGCAAACTGGACCTTCAGAACCTTAAATATGGCTGGAACGATTGTTTTGGTTAAATCTGTCTTACAAGCAATTCCTATATATCCCCTGTTATGGCAGTTCCCCAAGGAGTCTGTGTCAAGATCAGAGAAATACTAAGAAAATTTATCTGGGGTGGGTCCTCTAACCAGAACAAGTGGGCCTTAGCTTCCTGGAAGCATTTGATAAAACACAAGGAGGAGGGAGGTCTGGGTCTAAGGGATCTGATTAAGCTCAATAAAATTCTTGGTGTTAAACTTTGGTGGCGTTGGTTGAGGCAATGATCTATGGAAGCAGCTTTGGAGGTATAAATACAATATGCCCTCATCACCAGAGGAAATTTATCGCATACAGGAAACCCCGAGGGGTTCGAATGTTTGGGAATTAGCCAGTCAAAACCGTGACATTGTTCACGATAATATCTTCTGGGAAATCAGAGAGGGAATGGAAGCTAAATTTTGGGAAGAGAAATGGCATCAACGGGAGAAAATGAACAGCATCCAAGGCATTCAGGACCTTCAGAACAGAATTGGGAACAATTACAAATATATTAAAGATTACTGGAAGGAAAACGAAGAGGATGGGATCTGGAGGAAGTGGAAATCTCTGGAGGACTGGGACATTGAGACAAACCAGGAACAACAGGAGGTGTTTTGGAAGGAAATTGAATCCCGAAAAATTAAAGTGAGAACAGGACAAGATATCATCAGATGGGGAAAGTCTCCAAAAGGAACTTTCACAGTGAGAGAAGCTTACTACTTGACAGATCAGCAAGCTGCCTCGGAAAGAACCCAGGAATGGAAAATCTTTTGGGGAAAACACTGGTGGCCGAAAGTTACTATTTTTGCATGGTTGGTAGCCAATCATAAAATCTTGACTTGGGACAAGCTCCAGCAGAAAGGATTCAATGGTCCCTCAAAATGCCACTTATGCAACAATGAGCTAGAAACGCAGGAACATTTACTAATCAATTGTGACTATACCAGAAATCTTTGGAGGGAAGTAGGGAGGCTATTCTGTAAACTTGGAAAGTATCTGAAAGAAACTGGAGAGATAATATTCCTATGGCAGAATGAAAAATTCCAATGCAGAGTAGTGCGGAGAGCCTGGGACCTCATGCCAGGATTCGTCCTCTGGATGGTGTGGAAGTAACGTAACTAAAGAATTTTTCGGAACAAAGGCAAAAATTGGGAAAAAATATGGAAACGGGTTGTCCTTCTCACCAGAGAAACGATATTAGTGGAAAGATGGGTGATGGAGGATTGGAAGGCGGATCCGGGAGAGGACCACATCCTCAAATCGTTAAATATAAATTTCGAGATGGTCCATAATAAACAACCTGCGAGGATCACCACAAGCAATCAGAGCCAGGACAGGTTTGAGTATCTGAAAGGTAATTTCGTCAAATTAAACTTTGACGGGGCTTCGAAAGGAAATCTAGGAAACGCTGGATTTGGAGGAATCTTTAGGGAAAGCCAACAGAATACCAGGTGGATTTTTGCAGAGTGCGGAGGAGAAATGACTAATAACGAGGTCGAGCTATGGGCTGTCCACCAGGGCCTTCGAATTGCAATACGCAACGGTTATAGAAACCTAGAGATCGAAGGGGATTCCCAACTGGTCATCGAAACTTTGAAAAAGATCAATAATGGTAGAAACTGGGAACAGGTCACTAGCAGCTGGCGAACAGCGGGCATCGTTCAGGACATTGCAAAACTGCTGAAAGGTGTGGACTACAAAATCTTCACCCATGTAAAACGAAACAGGAATCGTGCAGCGGATTTTCTTGCCAACTGGGGTTGTAAGGGCCGAGCTGGCAAGATAGACATAATGTGGAGAACGATTCATGTTAATGCGGAATGGAAGGAACTGGTCAATATCATAAATCATGACCATGACCAGGCCACTCAGGATCATCATGAATAGGACTCCCCCGTGAATTGCAATACTCGTGCGAAATACTGGGGAGAGACAGAATTTGGGTCAGACAATAAAGGAGTGTCAAAAAGGACCTGGGGAGGAGATCGGCGATCACCATGCGAGATCATATCGGGAAGGTGCGAAATCAGAGAGGAAAAATCCGCCTCATAAAAACCAAATCATAGTTTTGAACTGGCGGAGAGAAGGCAAGTACATGTCAACGACCTTAAATGGGATAAATCTAATAAGATTGTTGATAGGAAATTTGATGATCGGAGTAACAGATGGCAAGGTAATGATAATGGGACAGATAGGAGGAGCAGGATTAGGGAATTTATAACAGCCTGCATGCAAAGCACCCGGCACTAAGAGAATTTAGTTAACATCCGCAGAGTGAGAGGAAACACAGGACCCTTGAGAGCCTCCCGTGCTAAGCGTAGTCGGTCACCTGTGAGCGGTATTATGGAAACTAGAAAGAGAGCCAGGTTAGCAGAAGAGATGGAAGCGGAACGAATCAAAGAGCAAGACAGGAAGGGGAAAGGGGTGATGAAAGAAGAGAAAGCGGAGGAAATTTATGAAATTCTTGACATTTCAGATGAGGATGAAAGCCGAGAGCAAAGCATGAACGCAGAGGAATGGGAGCAGTACGCTATGGGCGTCAGCCAGTGGAGTCGACGGGGCAGAAGGGTACCGCACCGAGGGCGGCAGAGAAGGAATCGACAAGGCGACCGCGAGTCAGAACCAAACATTGGGCAAGACAGCGAGGCCAATAGAGCTCGTGGAGGTAGGGGAGAAAGGCCGGAGCAGAGTAGGAGACCAGCCAGAAGGGCCAAACAGACTTTTGAACAGAAAATACAGCAAGCCGAGAGAGCCTACTCTCAGAATACCAGTCCCAGAATCAGGAGGATCCTCCAAAACATGGAAGAAGAAGCTATTCAAGCCCAATCCGACTCGGAGATGGAGGACTGGGAATTTCTGGTGCATGACCCCGACAATACGAGAGGTAGAATGTCTCTGTTCAAGCAGTCCTTACACATTTACTGGGTGATGAAACGGTTACCTGCTAAGGCTTTGGAGCATGCTGCTACTGAAATGGCAGAGTTGGTTCAAGGAGTCCCCAATTTGAGGCGGGAGCTCCGCATCCTGCAAATTTCCATGGAAATGCAGGGGAAAAAGTTAGATGAAATCCAGCAAATGCTTAAAGATGGTCAGCAGCGGAGCAACAAAAAGACCTCACCGATTCTAGGAGATGCAGCTAAGTAACTTCTGTTTTCATGTTCTCTTTTTTTATGAATCTACGGCATATAGATAGATTAGACAAGTTTCATAGTTTTGTAATAGATAGCTACCATGTGTATATCAGCAGAATCAGAACATGGAATGACTGTGTCGTTTATATAGCTTGGAAAAACAGAATGTGGTATTTCTTTTTCTGGTATGCGGTTAAAAACTTTAGGTGGATGCGGTTAAAAACTTTAGCTTGTGAAAAGAGAGAAATGCTTTTGATCTTCTAGGGTGAGGTTGATGACCTCCTTATAAAAACTAATTGATAATTTTAAAAAATAATAATAATTTTATAAATAACTTATATTTTAAAATCTTAGTTGTTAATATTTAATTTTAAGTAATTGCGAAATTGATCATTGTAAAATTTTAGTAATATGTACTTTCACATTTTTTGAGAGATAAAAATATATGTGTGGAAGTAAGATTAAAATATATGTGTGGAAGTAAGATTTTTCCAATTATGTAATTACTAAAATTGTAAGATGCAATTATTAGGTTTTTTAAACTTTTGTTTATTTTTTTGCCAAATATTTTTAAGACCACATAAAAATTCTCAATGGCTAATAAAAAATTGATTTCTAACAAATAAAAAAATAATTCAGACATTTATTTTAATATAATTTTTAAAAAAAAATAAAGACTTTCGAAAAATTTGTTTTTTCTAACAAATAAAAAAATTCAGACATTTATTTAATATAAATTTTTTAAAATTTCAAACATTATTTAATATAAATTTTTTAAAAACAAAATAAAGACTTTCGAAATTTGTAGATTTTAATAAAAAAAAATAAAAAATTCTTTTCGCCACGTAGAAAATTCAATATAACACTACCTTCTACTGTTATAAAAATAAAAATAAAAATTCTTACAAAAAACAATACTGTTTCCCTTCAAAAATATTACAAAACGGATTAGCTGTCTTTTCTCCGCGTACCAACTTCAATATAACACTACCTTCTACTGTCATACAAATAAAAATAAAAAACCTAATAATCTTTTTCCCCGAAGTATTTCCACTGCCAAATGTAGGATTAATTGGAATTTGCCGTTCATTACTCCTGATTTGTCTCCGAGCACTCCCAGTAAAGACAAATTAAAAAAAAGTGCAGAGATTAAAAGAAAATTTCTCAGGCAACTCACAGTAGAATTAAAAGAAAATTTAGGCTAAGATACGGCAAACAGACTCGCCAAATACTTGTTATCATGCAACGTGCACTGCAAACCCATCTGGTCGCTTAACTGCGAGCAAGTTTCTGAACAGCCGCATAGGAGTCTGGGAAGCGCTGCTGATTAATGTCCACAATGTATTGTATCGTAGGATAACCCATGCATCTGTGCTTTATAATGTATTCTGTCGCAGACTTTGCACATTCGCAGCCATCCACAGTATCTTCCCGGCTTCACGACTCCAATCTACATATGGGTTCTCGAACATGCCTCAGAATTATCTTCAATATAGATATGCTCCAGCTCAAAGCTACCAAACTCTGAAACCAGTTCCTGAACTCTTTCATAATACCTCTTCAGCCTAGGGTTATCAACCGTGTACTCATCCATCACCTGCATGCAATAAAATAGAACACAGTGAACGCCCCGGGGTTTTTAACATGTTTTTTCTCATTAAAATTAAGGCTACTGATCTACTCCATCAAAGCTGTCTAAAATCTAAACTTTCAGAAATATTTTGAAATATGAGAAAAAGTACAAGAGCTAACTCAAACAATTAACACTAATATATTCCAAATTTTAACAATACTATACAGATTTCTCCAAATACTTCAAAATATTTGACAATTTAACGATAAAAACTACTTTAAACAATTATGTTAATGTCTATAAATCCTAAAATATTTCCTAAATCTACAATAAAATTAAGGTCAACATCACCGACAATACATAATATCATATAAAAAAAGAGCAGGGAAATTGTAACCTCGTTGCAAAGAGCTGGATGTGTCCATAGGCCGTGATGGGGTGATCCACACCTCCTAAATCTACAATAAAATTAAGGTCAACATCACCGACAATACTAATAATATTAATAACAGACATCAATAATAATATCATATAAAAAAAGAGCAGGGAACTTCTAACCTCGTTGCAAAGAGCTGGATGTGTCCATAGGCCGTGATGGGGTGATCCACACCTCCTAAATCTACAATAAAATTAAGGTCAACATCACCGACAATACTAATAATATTAATAACAGACATCAATAATAATATCATATAAAAAAAGAGCAGGGAACTTGTAACCTCGTTGCAAAGAGCTGGATGTGTCCATAGGCCATGATGGGGGTGATCCACACCATAAAGCTTAAAGCATATTGCAACCTAACGATCAGGGCTTTATAGTGAGCAGCAATGGTACCTTGATTGCAGGACTCCAACATGTTAGAGTGTGAGATCACCCACATCACAGTTTTCTGTTAAAAGAAAGATAAGATGATGTGGGTGATGCTATACTATACTTTATGTGCGATCACCGATATCACAAATTTAATTTTATGGTATGGAATTACCCATCTCACAGCCTTCTCTTAAAAAAAGAAGATCATGATGTGGGTGATCCCACACCATAAAGCATATTGGAGCCATGCGATCAGGGCCTTATAATGAGCGGCACTGCTGGTCAGAGTGAAGAAGCCGAGGTAAGCGCCGTATTTCTCCAAAACCCTGCTATCAAACCAGCCATCGTAGATAAAGAAGCCCATGCTTGCACAAACAAGGTTTGGTCTGCATGATCCAGCCAAATAAAGGGTGCCGCGGACTTTATACGGGCCCGGCTGGTGCCTGCAGCCTGTTTCGAAGATGCGCCCTGCCTTTATCCATGGAATAAACGAGGTGAGCCGGTTTATATGGTATATTTTGTAAGGGGGGACACCTTTTCCGTCGGCCCCTAATTCGGAGTTCCCATAGGCACCAGCGGAGCGCATGAGATTGCGACAGTTGATCATTAGAATTTAGAAAATTCTTCTAAGATTGTCGTCGCATGCAAGTATTCGCTGGCAGGTGGCTGGCATGGAATGTTGAGGTCATTTGCCCTAGGTTTTCGTACAATATGCGGACTAAGTAAACAGTGGAATTTAGAAAATTCTTCTAAGATTGTCGTCGCATGCAAGTATTCGCTGGCAGGTGGCTGGCATGGAATGTTGAGGTCATTTGCCCTAGGTGTTCGTACAATATGCGGACTAAGTAAACAGTGGTTGGTTGATTGTTTAATACAGTTGTGCGAAAAACCTAGGTAGACTATGCGGACTAAGTAAACAGTAGTTTGTTGATTGCTTACTACAGTTGTGGAAAAAAAAAATTGAAAATAAACGAAAAAAATCCAACTAAAACCTATTTTTAAGGTCTTTGGCATTTTAGCATTTAATTTTGACGGTGTGGTTTTTAGTTAGGGTTGTTACATTTTCCCATTTCATGTTGAACCAATCTCACTCGATTGTTCAGGTTTGCTTATGCACTATTGTTAAGGTTGTTTTTCTTTTTCTTTTGATTGTTTAGATTTTGAATGATGTTTTTTATCTTTAATAGATATTTATGATATATTTTTAATTTTTGTCATTGTTGTTAATTTTATGGGGTAGGTTAATATTACGGATAGGTTAATATTAAGGTTATTAATATTTTAAGTTAATTTTATTTTGTATTTTATTTTGTTTTCACTCATTTAAAATAATTTTTTTATTTAATTTTATTCTGAAAATTTAATTCAATTTCTTTTTTTTATATAATTTGATTTAGTTAAAATATTAAACATTAATACAGTCTATATCATATAATAGTGGTTAGTATATTTTTTTAATATTTATTTAATTAAAAAATAACAAATAAAAACATAACTAATTTGAAATATATTTTAATTTTTAATTTATAAATATTAAGTGGAAATTAAATTGCTACCATCCATATAACAAATCATAAAAATTAAATTGAAATTCTAAAAACTATATTATGAAATAGACATAGTACAAAATAGATAATTTTTATTTTTATTTCTTTTAACTATAGTGACTTAGTAATTCTTTGGACTAATCTAGGAGATGTGCAAGATCAACCTTTGTGGCTATCTTATAAAATTAAGAGTATATGCAACAATCTACAATCTGAATATAATGGGGAGTCTACTCCTTGAGTGGAGATCATAGCAAGCCATATACTCCAAAAAAAATAGATAGTTAATTACAACTAAACTACTCCCAAATATAATACTACCAACACCTCCATCAAATTTATACTTAACCAATATTTATTATACTATTATTGCGCCAATATTTACTATGCTATTAACTCATTACTACGCTCAACTGTATATGGCCGCATCAATAATAAACTAGCTTAAATCTAATAATGGGCCCATACAGCCCTACTCCATAATTCAATATCACCATAATTATTGGTTTGGTGATCTCGCCATAGATTCTTTCTCTGAGTGCCCCATTCTCTGTGACTTCGGGCATATGATGATTTGTCCACGTGGACCGCATAGAGTCATTCCCAATTAACTTTTCAAACATGCTACTTGTTATGACCTTGAGATTCGTAATACAACCCGGTGAGGTTGGATCGGGTCACATTACAAGGACCAGAATTCATTCTAAAATACTACACAAGCGGTTCATAGAAAAGAAATAGAAATGGCAACAATAAGGTTCACCGCCTTTCCACATGAATTTCATGGCACACTCTGCTATGCTGGTTCATGCAAGCCAAACCCCGGCCATGGCAGCATTGGCTTCCTTATATATAACGACCGTGATGGCACTGTTTTGAAGAAGTTCAACACATATGTTAATATTGCTTCAGACTGACCAGCAATGGTGCTCATTACAAAGCCCTAATCGCTAGTCTCCAACATGCTCTTTGGTGCGGCATCACCCACATAACCACCCTTGAACATGTTGAGCTCCTTATCCAGCAAGTAACATGTCTTGTGCTCTTTTGCCCATACAATATCAGTGCATTCGAGGGGAATTGTTGTCTTTCGTGACATTGATTGTATGTTGTGTAGGTGAAGGGTAAGTGGAAGGTGCGCAGACCCTCGTTGCACAGGTACTGCAACAGAGTTCGGCAACTAGCTTCACAATTTCTAAGCATTAAATTGGAGCGTATCTATTCCAAAGATAATTCTGATGCGTGTTCTCTAGCCCACACAGGGTTTTACAGTACATTTGTAGATCGAAGTAATCGTGCAGAGTGTGAGATTTTGCAGAGGCGCAGCGACCCAGAGTCTACTAAGAATTATGTTCTGGAGCAAAGGTGCTACGGTTACCATAAAACGAAATAAATTCTGGGGACCATTGAATGTGAGTTACCTGAATGTTATGCTGCTATTCGAAAGTTGTGTAACGATATAAGGAAGATGATGGTTTTCTATTCGCTGCAGAATAACAGAACCAGGGCATCTTTGTTAGGTATTTATCAGGGTTTTTTAATCTGTCAAGGAAGCTAGGGCTTCTTTCCCATTTTGACCGCTTTCGGTGTGCCTAGTGATTGCTAATTGGTTTTGAGGCAACAAATTTTCAGTAGTTGTCATTTCCAGCGATCTAAATGCATAAATTATTAAAATCAGATGAGATGAAGCATTGGCCTTGACTTATTTTTTTCGATAAATTAGCCATTTTTTGTTCTTCCAACTTTCCATGAAAAGTTGTGAACCTTGTTCTGGGATTGAATGTAAAGGAGTTATCTAACAAGGTGGAGGAATTGCCCGGATTTTGGCCAAGAGTTGTCAGAATTCGGGCAAAAAATTTGGAGAAAATCTTGTAGAAACAATGTTTCAATCATGTTTTTGATCGTGGAAATGGATTTAGCACCATCAAAAATGTCTAGGACACCTAAAATTTTGAAGTTTAAGAACTTTAACTTAGATTTAGAAAAATACTTGCCAGATTTTCTCTAAATATAACTGGAATTTTCATAACTTTCCGGGAAATTCCTCCATCTAGTTAGACTATGGCGATTGTAAAGCCTCCATGATCATTCTCAGAATTATAATAACCTAAATTTGTTGTGACTTGTGACTAGTGATGTCACATCTCCAATCAACACATATAATATATCATATAAAATAATTTCAAATAAAAACAAAATGATCTTAAGTCAGACATTTAATAATGAGAACATATGAAAAATCCCACTATAAAAAGAAATTAAACTTGAAAACAAAATGCGCATAACCTTTACATTAAAGTCACAGTACAGTTTTACACAAGCAATACTTTACACCATTCACATGCCAGTTCTGATTTTTTGGGTTTTCCATGCGATCCTGGTGTACACCTTTATGAAAATGTTGACGGTCTCATTAACTCGGATTACATTTTATCGTAGCTCACCCAGTCTTATGCATCAAACTAGTTGTTCATTTACCCTAGCATTTAATCCCTCTACCTGTACGTGGAAACGTGGCATGGCATAACATCACCTTGACTTCCAGTCACATTGCGGTTCAAAACACTACTATGGTGTATTCTAAGGGTCTATCATCCAAAGGTTAGGGACTTTCAACAGTTTGTTCATATTTTTCTGTTGGGTTTCCATACCTTGGTGCTTCCTCGCTCCTCGACAACTGGTTCGATTCAGTGGTTCGAGCGTTTGACCTGGTTTATCCTGCAGCTGATGACACTAGACATGTTACCTATGAACTTCATCCGGGCTATTGTATGGCTCGCATTTTGCAACTCAGGTGAGGGTTTTACGTTTAGTTGTCTTCCCTATTTATTATTATTATTTTTGTTTTGGGTTTATTCTGTTATGTCTTAATGATTATGGGTTCTTCAAGTGTTAGAATTTCATGTTTTCACTGCAGGATACAAGGTGCTAGGCCTGAGGGTTTCCATGCAGATGGATCAAAGGAGTATGGCACCCTTACCAGTCTTCTGCACCTAACAGATACCAAGTAAGCCATTAGTAGTCCTATACTCAGAGACAGACAAGATTATGTATGATAGTTTCGGTTTATCTGATATGCTTTCCCAGCTTCAAGCTAGTTTTGTAATGTTGTTTAAGGGTTTCAGACAATTTTTTCTTGAATGCCTCTTTGTGTTGGAGACTCTCTATAAATACATTGACAGTGTGGTAAATATGTTTATTAAAAGGATGCATTGGGGTTTCGGACGGTTACCGACTGGAACCCTTAGTCGCTTCACTATATCCGTCTTCCGACCATGACTCAGGTCTCCTCATAGTATATATTCCAGATGTACAGACTCTCGGCTGTAAATTTAATGGACTGTCAATTTATATATATATATATATATGTCTTTATATGTCTCTCTTTATCCGAGTTTCGCGTTTTCATTTCCCTAAGGGTAACAATGCTTATTACTGATCTGATTATAATTTTATCTGTGCTATTTTGTGTTTGATCTGCTCCCTTTAACGCATAACGTGTTTTGCATTCACTTTCTTATTTTCTGGAAGATGTATTCGACTTTGTTTAGCTTTGGCATAAAACTAGCTCTTTAAATAGGAGTGGTAGAGTCTCGCCACTCATTATGTATCTAAGGATGTGTTTTTCTTGCACAGAAATTATAATTCAGACAGGGTTGCCTGCTTCAAATCACAGTTCTGACACTAATATTTTACAATAGGTTCTCAACATTTTATTTTGAGTCCCGAATATTTGTAATTTTTGCTCTAGCTCTAACAGTTCTTACTGTTGCATGCCTAGGGTCGAAGAGTTGTTTCATCTATTCTCTCTGCTTACGTGATTGTAGTTGTGTTAATTGGGGTATTGATTTCTGGTTCATTGAGTACTCTTAGTCTACCTTGGTTATTAGAGTTATTTATAACCCTTTAAGAATGAGTTAACGGGTCCTCTCTGTCTATGATTGAAAGTAATTCAACTCTATTCATTTAGGTTTTTAAAGAATAAGCAACAAATCTTCTCTATTTTTAATTTGAAGGTAATCGACCAAAGAATGAAACAACAGAACTTCCTCTTTCTTTAATTTTAAAATATTTGACTCTACTGGTTAACCCTATTAAAGAAAATAAGAACAACATAACTTCTCAGTCTTCGACTTCTTGTGGATATTTACCACTACAGAAAAATGTCCAGGTGATGACAATTTAGTAGACAATACTGTTTTCTGTCAAAAGATCCTCAGAGAACTAGGTTTTTCATTACAAAATAAAAATTGGTTCTGTCTTAACTGCCTATGTTCTTTGAGAGCTGAGCAATAAGCAAGTCAGGTCTATTTTCTTGCTTATAATTCTGGTGTTTCTCTTTCTTCTAATTATTCAAAAAAATGTACTCTGGAGATAAGATTACTCTTTCTCCCTTCACACAAAGAATTCATACATTCTACTAAGCATTAAGATAATTTGGAAAGGTGTTGCATACCTGGTTCTTTAAAAAAAGAAGAGAACTCACTGGTAGATGCCACCTCTTCTCTGCTACTCCTTCTCCACCCATCCATGAGATTTGTCTTATAGACCAAATCTCCCCCAAGCTTACTTGCCAAACTTGAGTCCTCTGTAAGTCTTCTTGCATAGAGTGTTAGGTTATCTGCTCATCACCAGACTTAGCATCCTTTTCCCTCTTTCCGTCTGACCTATCAGCACAGATTTTTCCTTCCCTATACTACTTTTCTTTTTTGAGCATCACACAGTTAGGGGACGTAGTTAGGGTTTTTTTCCACGCAACTGCCTTTTTTGAACTTCCCTCTTGAGAAGTTACAAAGTCTTCTTTATTCAAAACATTTTCTATTTCAAAGTTAACAACATTGTTTAACTTTAACAATAACAACCATAATTGTCCAGTCTACTTCTTAATATGATAAAAATAAAATATTACAATATATCTGCTTACTATAGTAAAATAAAATATTTTCAGCATATCAGTCTTACTATGGTAATATAAATATTTACAGTATGTTTGGGGACATCACATCTTCCCCCATGAAATTAAACATCGTCCCGATGTTTCCCAGTCACAAAAGATTTCAAGTATGCTTCTTTCATGAGTTGCTCATCTTCCCAGGTAGCCTCATCCGGTCCAAAGTGTTGCCACTGCACTTTAACATAGGGGACGGCTCGTTTCGACAGCATTACTTCTCTGCGTTCGAGTATATTCTGTGGCTTGACCGAGATTTCTCCTTCCAATTTGACTTGAAACAAACAGAACCTAAATGAGATTTTTTCCTCTAATATCAAAATTTATTTAGGTCTACCTAACTACCCTTTTATTTGAATATCTTGCCCACTGAATATATGCTTAGGATCATAAATCTATCTTTTTAAAGGAGACACATGAAAGACATTGTGGACCCAAATATGGCTTGGTAAGGTGAGTTCGTATGCCACTGGCATAACCCTTGCTAATATTTGAAAGGGCCCACAAAACTGGGGTGCTAGTTTGCTACACCCGCTCCATTGTAGCGTACTCTTCTTAGCTCGTATTCCCACATACACGTGATCACCCGCTTAATATTCTCTAAAACTTCTCTTCCTATCGGCGAAATTTTTCTGCCTATCTTGGGCCACCTTTAAGTTGATTCGCACCTTTTTGACCATTTCTTCCATCTATTTTAACATTTCGGGCCCCAACAACAATTTATCTCCAGGTCCCCCACAACTGGAGGGTGTGCGACATTTTCTTCCATACAACACTTCAAATGGGCTCTTTTTCATAGAAGTATGACAGCTATTGTTGTATGCAAATTTAACCAAATGTAGATAATCTTCCCATTTTGACGATTGTTGCATCATGAATTATTTCAGCATGTCTTCCACCATTTGGTTCACCTATTTGGTATGCCTGTCTGTTTGAGGGTGATAGGCAGTGTTGAAATTTAATTGAGTCCCTAACTCTTCAAACAGTGTCCTCCAGAAGGTTGATGTAAATTTTACATCATGAATTGATATTATGGTTTTTGGTAATCCATGTAACCTGAAAATATTTTACATGAAGATATTGGCAATCTACACCACCTTGAAAGTGGATTGTACCAGTATAAAATGGGTTGATTTGCTTAATTTGTCCACCACCACCATGCCAGAGTCATTATTTCTTTTATATTTGGTTAAACCTGTTATAAAATACATAGAGATGGTTTCCCACTTCCATTGCGGAATTGGTAGTGGCCGCAATAGTCTCGCGGGGTGTTGACGTTCCACTTTTACTTGTTGACATTCCAAGCACTGTGCCAAATATTCTGCTACTTCTTCCTTCATGCCTGGCTAGTAGTACTCCTTTTGAAGTGTGGTAATCAATTTTTGGTATCCTGGATGTCCCATGTAGGGACTCTTATGAAATTCATCCAAAATCAAACTTTTAATGTTACCTTGGTTGGGCACATATAATATTTTTTTTTATCTCAACATGTCGTTAGCATTCATCACATAAGCTTGCTGATATTCATTGCTGGTTGGATTTTGAGCTTGTTGTCCTATTTTCTGATATCTCAAATATTGATATGTTGCCTCCTTAATCACTTCAACGAAGGTAGCCCGCCCTTCACTGTAAGAAATTTCGTTGAGTTATTGTACGTTTCGATTTAAGGCATCTGCTACCCGGATCTCTTTCCCTTTCAGATGTTTCATTTCGAAATTAAATCCACTCAGAAAATCCACCTACCGTGCCTGCCTAGCATTTAAGGTAGGTTGATTAAAGTAACTAGTCATGCTGTGGTGATCTATCATTAGCAGAAATTTTATGCCCAACAAATAGTGACGCCACATCTTTAAAGCATGAATAACAACTACCAACTCCAAATCGTAGGTAGAATATTTATGCTCATGTTCCTTTAACTTCATTGACTCATAATCAATTACCTTACCTTTCTGCATCAGTACACCTCCTACCCCTTCCTTACTTGCATCTGTGCACACCACATAGTCCTTACCAGAATCTGCTATGCTTAATATAGGCACAGTGGTGAGCAGATGCTTGAGTTGTTCAAAAAAAAATTGACATTCAACAATCCATTTAAAATTTTTCCCTTTTTCTACAGGGAGGTGATAGGATAGGCCACTCTAGAAAATCCTTCCACAAACCATCTATAATAACCTGCTAACCCCATAAAAGATCTTATATCCGCTACGTCCTTCGGTACAGACCATTCCATTATGGTCTTAATCTTCTCGAGATCCACCGCAATTCCATCATTAGTAATAATATGTCCTAAGTACTAAATATGTTCCCTAAAGAAATCACACTTGCTATATTTGGCGTACAAGTGATGTTCCCAAAGAGTTTGCAATACCATTCTAAGGTGTTCCTTGTGCTCCTCAATACTTCGAGAGTATATCAGTCTGTCGTCAATAAAAATTAACACAATTTTTTTCTAAATACTGATGAAATATGCTATTCATTAAGCACATAAAAGTCGCAGGGGCATTAGTGAACCCAAAGGGTAATTCTACGAACTCGTATTTCCCATAGCGAGTCCTAAAAGAAATTTTGGCTATATCTTCCTCTTTGATTTTCATCTGATGGTATCTCAAATGTAGATCACTCTTTGAGAACATAGTAGACCCTTTTACCTAATCGAATAGTTCATCAATACGAGGTAATGGGTACTTGTTCTTAATTTCCAATTTGTTTAGCTGACGGTAATCCATGCACATATGAAGGGTTTCATCCTTCTTTTTGACAAACAACACAGGACCTCCCTAGGGTGACATGCTGAGGTGGATATAGTTTTATCTAATAATTCCTATTACTGCATTTTCAACTATGTCAATTTCATTGTGCTCATACGATAAGGAGCTCGAGACACCAGGGCTACTCCTGGCACCAATTCAATAGTGAAATCTATGTCTCTCTTAGGTGGTAGTCCTGGTATCTCTTCTGGGAACACATCTACAAATTCTTGAACTACTGGAATACCTTCACAGGTGGCGTTCTTGTCCTTTGAGTTGTGATATCTGACCTGAATAGCATATATCTGACACCTTTACAGATTCATTTTGCCAATTGCAAAGTGGTTATTAGCCAAATTTGTACTAGCCTTTGAATGCCTTGCATCACTTGTTGCTTCCCAAATTTATTCTTGTAACAGATTGTTTTTGTTTTACAATTTATAATGGAGCAACATTTTTCCAGCCAGTCCATGCCTATCAATACATCATATGACCCAAGTGGAAGTATGTTTAGATCTACCTTCAAATGCTGGCCTACTATTTCAAGAGGGAGTCCATTGACTTTGGATAACACGTCTTTTGGCCCCTGTTGCCAGCTATACCAGCCAAGAGTTTTTAAACTTGACAAATTGTAATTTACACTGTTCCACAACCTTTAGACTTACATAACTTAACGTAGCTCTGGGATCAATTAAAACAAATACAGGCTGATTAAAGATTTCACCTTCAAATTCCACCTTTTTCGGTTGATATTCATCCTGATGGTCCTCGAGAGCGGCATTAATTTTCGGAATGCCCCAGGCCACATCTCCCACCTTTGACGCCTCATGGATCTGTGAAACCTGGTTCCTTCCTTTCCGATGAGGACAATTTTTAACGTAATGAGGCCCTCCACATCCCCAACATTGGACTAGGGGTCTTGTTGCCCCTTCGTTTTCAACTTTACCAGATTGCTTGCCAACTCTGGATTCAGCAAGTGATCTAAATTTGAGCTGGTTTTTATGCACATTTCTATTGTTTTTCCCTTTGGAAATCCCTTTGCTGATACTATCGTGATTTCCCTTGTTGCCCACAGAAATATTGTTACGCTTCTTGTGAGTCCACCTCTTTCCTATGAGCTCTCCCTTCTGCTTACTTTGCTGATAGCACAACTTGGCGCTACATATAACCTCATCCATCATTTTTGGGTTATCAAACTTGATTCTGTCTCTCATTTCTATAGGCAAACTGTTGAAAAACCATTGTACCTTAGCCTTTTCCTCTTATATGTAAGGTACATGTTGGAGTAAAGAGGTCAATCAGGTGATAAAATCATCCATTTTTTTATGTCCAAGCCGCAGATCGTAATATTCCTTGGCTTTCTCGTCATAAAATTGTTCAATTAGATATCTTTCTTTGAAATATTTTTGGAATTTTTCCCACGTTATGCTTTGTTCGCTTACACCACACACAATCTTAACTTCTTCCCACCACAAAGTGGCCTTTCCTTGTAGTTGGAAGATGGCCAGACGGGCTTTTAGTTTGTGATCATATTCATATAATTGAATGTACTTGTTCATGTTAATAATCCACGCCTCGACTGCTTCTTCCAACTCTCCATCGAAGTGTGGTAGTTTTATGTTTAGAAACTCTCCTTGCAATTCTATTTTCTGCCTTTTTGATGTGGGGTGCTCTGAAGCATTATCCGATTTCTCTTCCCAATTTTCTTCCCCTCCTCCAATTCCTTCAAGTTCTGTGTCATAACCTTGTTCTTCTGACACTCATTCCTATTAGGGCTGGGAATCGGCTGGCGCTGATCCTGCTTATCAAACAAGCTTTTCATTATTTTTTCCTTCTCCATGGTCAGTCTGTCATTTTCCTCATGCAGGCGGGCCATCTCATTCTTACATTCCTGAATTGTTTCTAATATTGTAAGATTAGTATTACATGCCTCCTCACCCAACTGTATCCATATTTCATGATTTGTCGTAGGTCCAAAGCCAGCCATATTCCTAGGTGGAACACTATCTGTTCTTCTCATAATGTGTTATCTTGTACTTAATACATCAGTGAGTTAACAATCATTATGAATATCAGGAATCATTATTTAATTTCCAGAGGCCACGGTTTTGAAAGTTTGGCTCTGATACCAACTGTCACATCTCCAATCAACAGATATAAAATATCATATAAAAGAATTTGAAATAAAAACAAAATGATGTTAAGTCAGAGCTTTAATAATGAGAACATATGCAAAATCCTACTATAAAAATAAATTAATCTTAAAAACAAAATGCGCATAACCTTTACATTAAAGTCACAGTACAGCTTTACACAAGCAATACTTTACACCACTCACATGTCAGTTCTTATTTTTGGCTTTTCTGTGTGATCCTGGTGTACACCTTTACAGAAATGTTGATGGTCTCATTAACTCGGATTATATTTTATCATATCTCACACAGACTTATACATCAAACTAGTTGTTCATTTACCTTGGCATTTAATCCCTTTGCCTGTACTTGGAAACGTGGCATGGCAGAACATCACCTTGGCTTCCGGTTGCATTGGGATTCACAACGCTACTACGGTGCAGTCTAAGGGTCTATCATCCAAAGGTTAGGGACTTTTGGTAGTTTGTTCATGTTTTTCTACTGGGTTTCGATACCTTGGTGCTTCCTCGCTCCTAGGAAACTGGTTCAATTCAGTGGCTGGAGCATTCAACTTGGTTTATCCTGCAGCTAATGACACCAGACACATTACCACCGAACTTCATATTGGATATTGTACGGCTCTCGTTCTACAACTTAGGTGAGGGTTTTGCGTTTAATTGTTTTCCCTATTTATTATTATTATTAGTTTTGTTTTGGGTTGTTTCTATTATGTCTTAATGATTCCAGGTTCATCAGATGTTACAATTTCATGTTTTCTCTATAGGATACAAGGTGCTAGGCCCGAGGGTTTCCATGCAGCTGGCTCAAAGGAGTATGTCACCCTTATCAGTCTTCTACGCCTAACTGATACCAGGTAAGCCATCAGTTGTCTTGTACTCAGAGATAGACAGGATTATGCATGATAGTTTCGGTTTATCTGATATGCTTTCCCAACTTTGAGCTAGTTCTGTAGTTTTGTTTAAGGGTTTCGAATAATTTTTGTTGGAATGCCTCTTTGTATTGGAGACTCTCTATAGATACTTTGAGAGTGCAGTAAATATGTTTATTAAAAGGATGCACTGGGGTTTCGGTTGGTTAACGACTGGAACCCTTAGTCGCTTTGTTTTATCCATCTTCTGGCTAGGATTCAGGTCTCGTCATAGTATATATTCCAGATGTATAGACTCTCAGCTATAAATTTAATGGACTATCTAATCCAAGAAGAAGGAAGGAACTTTACACCAAAAATCTGTCGAGTCTTGCAACTATGTGACCCGAGCCAATCCTCTTGTTTGACCACGTGTACTTGCCAGTTGTCAGCTTAATGTCTATCAGGTCCCAACCTTGCATGAGATCTTCCACTACTTCTCTTGCTAGATCTCTGAAAATACTGCCTCTAATCTGACGAGAGGGTGAGGTTGAGGTCTCCGGCTATGATTATGTTCTCCAAATTTTCTAGATCTGCCAAATTTTTTATGGAATCCCAACATAGTCTTTTTTCACCTGCATTATTAGGAGCATATACATTGACGAGGCTAGTAATTTCTTTAGATTCTAAGTGCTACAATTTTAACAAAATCCAATGAGTGTTTAGGGACTCAGAGATTAGAGAGAACTTATTTGAATTCCATAGCAATTCTCCACGGGCAGAGGTTGCATGCGCTCCGTCTTTCTTCCAAAAATTTTTGCTTACTTGCAGGAAGGTTGAATCCTCTAGTTTAGTCTCCTAGATGAGAAGAATGTCCAGGGCTTCCAGTCTTATTAGACAATTCATTGCTTCTTCCATAGTTTTGGATCCCATTCCCCTACAATTCCTGGAGACTATCTTCATCATTTACTTTTGCTGTGATGAGCTCCTTTGAAGCTCTGGGTTTGGATCCTCTTCATCTTCGGGGTTTTTGCTAGGAGTTTTTGTAGCGTTTGCTGGCTACCCTAAAGCCTGTCTTTGTATGTTTCTTGATCCCTTTTTTCCTTTGTTGACATTCATCCTCTTGTAGATCTTTTAGGAGTAGACTGTGAATCCCCTATTTCCCCTTCTTTCTCTGATTCCTTGGATTCTTGGGTTTCCTCCTCTTCTTCTGACCTCTTCCCTTTAGATCTCTCTGCTATGCTTTTGGGTTTAGGTGGAGAGACTTCTTTCGGAATTTTTGTCTCCTAAGTATTCGTGATTTAAGATCCAAGCATCTCAAATTTGTTCCCTTGGATTTCCATGGGTGGTTGCTGAGCAGGGCCCGTTTGGGGGGCTCTAGCGTTAACATTTGTATTCTTCCTAAATGAAGTTTTGGGTATTTTTGCCTGATTCCATTCTTGTTCCTTCCCATTTTCCTCTACCGCTTTGGATGGGAAATCTCTGGCAAAATGTCCGTAGACCTGACACTTCTGGCATTTGAATGGCAGTTGTTCATAGTCCAACTTCTGAGGATGCATCCAAGGACCTACTGTTGAACAGGTAAATCCCCTCTGCAGACAGAGGCGATCCCACTAGCCCAAAATGGGTCTAGCAAAAATCAATTCACGCTGCTATGCAAGTTCCTAGTTGTATACTAAAAGGTGGATTACGAAGACCAACCTAGAATCCAACGCAAATTTCAAAGTAGAGTTGACCCTCCAGCTCCCTTGCTTCAGCAGGTCACAATCCTAGCGATCCTCGCGAACGGACACCTGCACATGCAAAGACCGAGAAACCTACAAGCATAAAATCCACCAAAGTACAACTATATTTTAGTCAGAAAGGAAATAAATTAAACATCATAATAGGAAATGAGATTGGAACCATAATAGTAGTCCTTTATTAATGAATGATAGGCAGAGAAAGATACAACCAAGGTTCTGACGTTGAACCTATTCTCTGGCTGGGCGAACAGCTATGTATGCCTTGCAATAGACCTTCTCTCTCTCAGGATTCCGGCAGCATAACCTACCTATGCTTCAAGACTCTTACTATCACTCCAGACAAGCATAATCACAACTAGCATTACTCCAGAACTCCTAGAACTCCCAGAACTCCCAGCACTCCCTGAACTAACTTGTCTAATGCATGAGGACAGACTTTTATAAATGGACAAGGGAGCAAGATTCAATGCACCAGGACGCCCATTGTGGATCGAAATTATCTCCGAAAAGCTACTGAGGATAGATGTCAAGGATAGATGATGACTCTCGACCTCTATCAGATGGATTTTTTCCCTCAAAAGACTTCATGATCTGAAAGGAAAAAACATATGGGTGCGCGTTTGCCAAAAATCATTACCAAACTTAGTTGGCGTGAGTGTTGTTCTAGGACAGAGCGCCAATGGGCGTGCCCCTTTTTGAGGATCTCAGTGATTGGCGCGGATAAGACACTGTGTACCTGCGCCAATGGAAAAAGGGCACTTTTCAGGGATAATTTGCAGAAGGTGTCTTCAGGGAACATGAAGTACATACTCAGGGGAACATAATGAAAGTGTTTTAAGGCTATGTCACTGCTCACAGGTCCCGGAATGTATCCTCCAATTTACAAAAATAGGGGTAAAAGGGACGGTGACCAATGGTGACAAATTACTGTGTAACACACGCCCTCAAACGACTCACCGAAAAGAAGGGACAAGGGAGAGCCGGGAAAACGAGATGCACGAACGTGCACAAAGCCAACCTCGGGTCACAACTTAGCATTTTTTGATACGGCCTCGTTCGCCTGGGTGCACCCTCGCTCGACCCGCCTGAACGAGTTCACCCGAATGACCCACCCAAACAAGTTCACATGCACGCCCTCAAACGACTCACCGAAATGAAGGGACAAGGGAGAGCCGGGCAAATGAGCTGCACGAACGTGCACAAAGCCAACCTTGAGTCACAACTTAGCATTTTTTGATACAGGCTTGTTCGCCTGCGTGCGCCCTCGCCCGACCCGCCTGAACGAGTTCCCCCAAACAACCCACCCGAACGACCCGCCTGAATGAGTTCACACGCACGCCGTCAAACAACTCACCAAAATGAAGGAACAAGCGAGAGCCGGGAAAACGAGTTGCACGAACGTGCACAAAGCCAACCTCAGGTCACAACTTAGCATTTTTTGATACGGGCTCATTCGCCCGGGTGCGCACTCGCCCGAACTGCCTGAACGAGTTCACCCAAACGACTCGCCCGAACGAGTTCACACGCACGCCCTCAAACGACTCACTGAAATGAAGGGACAAGGGAGAGTCGGGCAAATGAGTTGCACGAACGTGCACAAAGCCAACCTCAGGTCACAACTTAGCATTTTTTGATACAAGTTCGTTCGCCCGCGTGCGCCCTTACCCGACCCGCCTGAACGAGTTCACCCGAACAACCCACCAGAACGACCTGCCCGAATGAGTTCACACGCACGAACGACCCACCTGAACGAGTTCACCCGCCCGTACGAGTTCACACGCACGCCCTCAAACGACTCACCGAAACGAAAGGACAAGGGAGAGTCAGGCAAATGAGCTGCACGAATGTGCACAATGCCATCTTCGGGTCACAACTTAGCATTTTTTGATACGAGCTCGTTCGCTCGGGTGCGTCCTCGCCCGACCTGCCTGAATGAGTTCACACAGATGCCCTTGCCTGAATGACCCGCCTGAACGAGTTCACACGAACGCCCTCACCCGACCCGCCCGAACAAGTTCACACGCACGCGCTCGCCTGACCCGCCCGAACGACCCACCCGAACAAGTTCACACGCACGCCCTCAAACGACTCACCGAAACGAAGTAACAAGGCTCCCACGTATTAGCTCTAAAATTACTATGGTTATCCAAGTAGTATGGTACCATCAAAAAAACTATAACTGATTTTAATGAGCCAACTGCAGTTTCACAGTCTGAATTAGTTCATACTTAGACATGCATGGCTTAATCTTTGAGACAAGCATATGACTACTGGCAGGATCAACCAGGTAGCACCCTCCCACTTCAAAGGGCATTCTGGGCGCTCTCTTACCAAGAGCCAACCTGAACACCCATCGATTCAGAGAGATGTCGAAATATCATGTAAAACTTTTATACCTTGCACCTCTTGCATCCCAAGAAGGAAGCACACGCAACATGCCCAGGACATGGCGAACAAATGGGTAGACCTGCCGAGCCACAACACACCAAGGCCACTCCGGAGTTTGCAACCGCGCCCCCGACCAACAAGAAAATGAGGGATCACTCACCCACTCCCCTAGAAATGAATGCCTCCAAAAGCCTCCACGCCGCACAGCGAGGCCACCTAGGAGTCCACCCGGACAACAGCAACAATGGACCTCGATCGCATGATCCCCTGCGGCAGCCTCAATGCAAAGGAAACGGAAGGAAATAAAACAACAAGACCAACCGAGCCCACAACCTCTCTTAGAAATGCCCCCTGACCCTCCAGGCCACGCACTGAGGCCACCTAGGAGTCCACCTGGACAACAGCAATGGTGGACCTCGATCACTCGACCGCTTGCGGCAACCATGATGCGAAGGCAAAGGAAGGAAATAAATGCAAATCTGGAGGCTTGCTACACAATACAAGAACACATCCAAACAAGAGGAGGGATCGGGCAGCCCTGCACCCCACGCACCCTACGTAAAGGCAACCTAGGAGATTTCCAACAGCTTTACCGACCAAACGATGAATAACTTTCCCCTACGGCCACCTCCACACAAAGGAGGGAGGTCGAAGCGTTCCACCTCAAAATCCTTCTTCCAAATAGCCCCCACCATCGACGTAGAAAGCCTCCTCCCCATTGGACCACGAGCACATACACAATTGAAACAACACATGCCCCAACCCTCCCCTCCCCATACGGAGGACACCTAGGAGTCCACCCGGATAGCAGCAACAATGGACCTCGATCGCATGATCGCTTGCGGTAGCCTCAACACAAAGGAAATGAAAGGAAACAAAACAAGATCAATCGAGCCCACAACCTCTCTTAGAAATTCCCCGCGATCCTCAACGCCGCTCACCGAGGCCACCTAGGAGTCCACCCGGACAGCAGCAACGGTGGACCTCGACGACCGCCTGCGGCAACCACGATGGGAAGGCAAAGGAAGGAAATAAATGCAAATCAAGAGGCTCGCTACGCAATACAAGAACATATCCAAACAGGAGGACGGACCGGGCAGCTCCGCACCCCACGCACCCTACGTACAGGCAACCTAGGAGATTTCCCACAGCTTTACCGACCGGACGATGAATAATTTCCCCTACGGCCACCTCCACGCAAAGGAGCGAGGTTGAAGCATTCCAC
>APFE030009551.1:2464-17644 GCA_000404065.3 Pinus taeda
TTTTTTTTTTTTTTTTTCTGCTCATCCATTAGACCATAGATGATCCCAGTCTAGAACATCCTCTTGTAGTTCTTCTTCAATCTTGTTCACTTCCTCCCTAGTCGGAATTTGTATAACCAATCAATTGAACATTATTCCTTCTATCATATTTCGTACAATAGTTGATGGTTCCCCGCAGATATCTTAGGATATGTTTTGTTGCTATCCAATGATCATACTTCGACTCCACTTGGAATTGACTAAGTATATTTACTACAAAACATATGTCTAGACAAGTATTCACCAAGTACATTAATAAGCCAATAAATTGTCTATATCTAGAAGGATCCACATGGCTTGATTCAGAACACCTTAGTCTTTTCAAGTTTGTGATCATTGAAGTGGTCATCACTTTACAATCCACCACGTTGAACTTCTTCAAAATATCGATCACGTACTTTCCTTGACCTAAATAGACTTCATTAGGTTCCTGCCAAACTTGTAGTCCCAGATAGTAATGCATCAGCCCCAAATCCTTCATGTCAAATTATGCTGCCAATTTCTTCTTACATTCTTCAATTCAACCTTCTACACCTGTTAAGAGAAGATCATCTACATATAGAAGAATTATTACAGGTTCATTGTTTACAACGTTAATATAGAGGTTTGGGTCAGTAGAAGGACGTCTTATCATTTTCATATATAGTGTAGCTTGAAGGACTTTGTATTATTGTCATATAATAAGAAGGACTTCTTACTATTTTAGCCCTCGACAGCGCTCTTTAACCTTGATGTCAGTGTCTTGGCCTCTTCCTTGGTTGTCGTAGGCCTCATATGCCTTGAAAACTCTCATTCTTGCGCTTTCATACCTCTTTTGTCCTCATTTAATCTTTGGTTGAGTTGTCATTGATTTTTTGTTATTAATTCTCTGTGGTTGCAGCAATTTTCAAAGGTTTGTGAGCTAACACTTGGTGGTTGCAGCTATCTAGCCCACTAAAGGAGTTTCTAAGCAAGCAAACAACCTAAAAAAACTCACCAGTTTGCCTCTTCAAGCCCTCTATTCATCTCTATTTTATTAATAGCCCTAATCATTTTCATAACAATGGTGAAAAACTGATATAAGTGGCATAAAATTAATTAATTAATTTCGTAACATATTGCAAAGTTAATTGTTGCATTTGGGCATTCATTGTTTGGCTCATTCCATAATATATTATTGACTTTCATAAGCTTGATCAAGTCTGATCCTAACAGTGGCATTGGCATCTAAAGGAAGTTAATTCATTAAAAATTTGATATTGGCAAAGTGACTTGATAGTGGGTTGACTCATTTGCATCTTAGCATCTTCACCTTTGCATTTTGAGTGCTCTAAACTAAATTAACTTATTGTTGTCTTATTGCTTCTTGAATGTCATTGGAACATAAGTAACATAAAGCATTCATTTGTTCATTGTGAAAATGATTGGTTATATTGTCACTAGAGAATTTGGAAATTGGTCAAGTTGTTTTGTTGTTTCATAAGGAAATACTAACACACTTATCTTCTTGTGAGTTTCATAATCCTAAGGTTCCAATTTTTCCCTTGATAGGCTCACTCACACAAGCACATAAACACTTGACAAATTAATCTCATAGTCCAATAATCTTGTTGAATGATTGATCAAGTCATTGAATCTAAGAATTTATTGGATATTGGTGTCTCTTGTTCTCTTACACATTGACATTAAAGATCTAAGTGTTCTTAACTTGAGGACTTGAATAATTAACATTTCTTGTTGACATTGAAGAATCTAATTACAATATTGGCATTTTCATGTTGACATAACTTGGAAGCCTTATAATTGTCTAAAGAGCATTGTGTAATATTCCTAGGGAATTTTTACAGTAAATAACAAAGCAAACATAGACATAAAACTACGAAAACCAAACACGAGTCGTACCATGAAATTTCACCAAAATCTACGTTGTTGAGCCATTTTATTATAATAAGAAGAGGGTACAATGAGGTGTTGGAAAGAGTTCACCAGGGCTTTCTCAAGGCAAGCTAGCTAAGCCCAAATGAACAATAAGAAATCCCTCATAAATATGTTGTTGCTCCCTCCTAGCTTTGTGCTCAAACTACCTAGAAATATGATGATGGCTGCAAAGAATTGTTGCTAGGGCCTCCTCGGGTGCTCAGAAAATTCCAGGAAATTAACCCAGACTCTCCACCAATAACCCACAAAAACCCATGAAGAAATTGGCCAAATGTTGAGCTTGGAATTGCAGCCCAATTATCCCCTAACTCCTCTAACTGTTGGCCAAGTTGGGGCCCCTATTTGACCCTTCAAATCTACCCAGAAAAATCTGCCAAATTAATCTTGGCCTCTCCTCAATAAACTCAGAAAAGCCCAGAAAGGGTTTGTCCTAGTTTTGACGCTCCAAAATTGACCCCCAAATGCTTGACCCTCCTCCACAAGCAGAAGATGTAATAGCACATGTTGCGCTTGTTGCTCCACAAAAATGCTGTAAAAGCTCCCACAACACTCCCTCAGACTCCACCTCAAGTTTCAGCCCCTAACTCCCTTCACTCCATAACCTCCAAGCGTGCCTCCTCCAAGAGTTGCGTAGTCCTTGTATTGTCGCTGCCAATTCTCTCCACAAACTCGCACTCCCTGTTGTTGGTACAAAATGTTATAGGTAGGACTTGAAGTCCACCGAAGCAAGGGTTGAGATCTACACACAGAGACACTCGTGTGCTAAACAGCACTGCAAACTTGGCTTCAGCTCAAGCGTGTTATGTCAAAGACACAATTTCTGAATAGATGAATGAATGCCCAAAATGAGTGTCTCTCGCTCTATTTATCAAAGAGCCTCCAAGATGCCTATGTGGGCCCAACTCAACTTTCCCCACCAACTTCGCTCCAATAAGAATCTCTTCTACATGTGGGTTGCAATTCTCCATGGGGTGGCCCCCACGCTCCACTAGAGCCACAATATTTCCCTTCCTTCCTAATGTTTGGGCCCCCACTTAATCCCAAATTCATGTGGGACCTTTGAACCCACATTCCTTAAGTGAAAACATGAAATAAGACAAAATTGGGCAAGATTTATATTCCCTTAGCAATATTGCTAAGTGGGAATCTCACAATCCTCCCCGCCAAAACATTGTTGTCCTCAAGCAACTGCAGAACAATGTTCTCCCTAGTTGTTGTTCCCCACTGTCACTGCAAAAATGTGTCAGGGTCCCAGATGCACCACCGATTCGTCCCTGACCTTTGCACTATCCTGCCATGAAAGAACCCCTCAATACCAAAATCCCAAGTCATCATATCCCACCTGAATCTCCCCTCACTCCACTTACTATCTTGCCCGGTATAAGTACCAGAAGTCCCCAGTAAACCATCAATGAGTAAGCAATCATGATAATGTGGCACTATACCACTCAACCCCTGCAAAGATAGCACCTTGCTCACATGATCTTCTCCTGATATCATCCTATTGGCCCACCTACCATGCTAATAAAGTCCCCCATGTCATCAGTAAGTCACCAAAGCCTAATGGAAGATTTGAATGATCTTCCCCTGTAGAAATCAACTCATCCCCAAGGGTAGTTGTACTGCCAAGTCCTATGATGCCCAGATCCCACACTAGTCTAAAAAGGGTGCGACTATGCTGACGTTGCGCAACTTTGATCATGATAGTCTTCCCCTCATGCTCAAGTTGTATCCACCTCTCCTAGGACCTAATGGTAAAACATCTATGGAGTCCCAACGCATCTGGACCAAGCTCCTCCATGATGTCACCTCAAATCCATCCAATACTCACCCTGATCCGTAGCGATAACAAGTAAAACCAAACTTGCCATGCAATCAAAGCCTCAACACTCCCTCACTTGTCAAACCAAGGGTGAGTTGGGTCATCCTCCATCCTGATCCCACTCACTGCGAAGCAAAGTGTCCAATCGACCAACCAAACCCCTAAATCCCACAATCAGAACCATTGTGGCATAGTCCTGACCATTGATGGAACCAACCTGTACCACATCTCAGGTCCCTGTGTGCAATCAATATATGAACTCCATACACCACGAACCAATTTGGTGTGTGCGACATAACCTTGCATCAGCCATACCACACAGTGGGATTTGTTGTCCCGCCTCCTAAAATTTCTCCCCAATACTGCCCGAAGTCTAAACATCCATCTATAAGCAAGGTCCAACAACCGATGTAGATGCTCCAGAGACACCTCAGAATGTCTCACCAAAAGGGGATCATGTATCACCCTGAGTGTGGGCTCAAGGGTGGTGCAAATGCTACCTTTGCAGGAGATTGGACTACCCGCGAGCTTGCATCCACCAACTTGCGTCTTGACCATATGCCGCAACTGGAAAGCCTCTCTCCCAATGCATTGTGTCCCATCCAACTGTCCTAGATGAACCTCATGGGTCATGTTGCTCGTGATGAGAGCATCAAGAGATGATAACCAAGTCTCCTATGTCAGTGTACAATGTTGGAGAGTGATAAATGGAATCTCACAATCGCCCTTGTGATCAAATCGCTCTCCAAATCTGAGTGTGTGAAACCCAATGGTGTGCCTAATGCCATCATCTAGATATCTCTCCAGAGAAAAAACTTTGACAACTTGTTGTGAATCATCTTTCTCGGATGCACACAAGTACGTACCCCTACACACCTCTGCATAGCACTAAACTTCCTTACATAACTTCATGCACCCCTGCATACCAACGCTCAATGCCATGACCCCATGTACAATAGGGAATCACATATGCGCCCATGCAACCACCATTCTGCAATTAAACTTGCCACGAAGTGATCTACACCTCCTCATCTACCCTAGTAGACCTAAGCAGTTCAACTCTGTGAAAATTTGGATGCCCAAATTTCCGCTGCAACAACTGATTATGTTTCTCCTATTTGTTAATTACTTAAGAAAATTGTTTATTGTTTCCTACAGTAAACAATGAAATGAATGCATTGCATCCTACACCATTTAAATTATAAACAAAAACATGAAACTGAACAGGAAAGAGATACAACACATCTAAATAGTTATTTTTGGACAAATGTCCTAGGAAAAACTGAATGCGAGAAAACCAGTGCAGCAGCTAAAGGTTTATTATTAAGCAGTAGTATTTTTTAGTACAATTCGTTGGATGCCCAACTGGCTATCCGATAGAGAGAAAAAATATACAAAAGAAGTAGTGAGCTGCTCTCACCCTGTCACTGGAAGATGCTAATCTCATTGGAAAGAGGCTTTGCGCCCCTTCTACGTCAGCCTCTACAAAGAATTGTGTCAACCCTACGTAGTCTCTACGTCACCTTTTCTAGGGAATGCGTTGCTCTTCCTTTTAATCCTTTGTTGCCCAAAAAATTCTATTTACAGCCTCCCGGTCTCACACCCTCGCTTTTGAAACTCGATTTCCTTAACAGGAAATGTGATCTCCCTCTAGGCTCTGCGTTGCCACTATGCACTCCGTGGGCTAGCATCAACCTCTCTCTGGACGTCGTTCCATCCTCTCTACCTTGTACTCTCTAGCCCAGGTAAAGACTCCTCACCAAATATTATCCCTGCCCCTCTCTGCAAAAGATCACTATCGAAAATATCTCCAGCAGCTGCTCTGCTTAAGAAATTTGAACTTCTAATCTCTCCTCTATGTGTCCTCCAAATGCCCCTCAAACCTCTTTTTATATATTTTTGTTGGACAACCAACGACCTAGATTAAATTCTAATCAATGTCTTAGATCATTTTGGCTTGATCCTCATTTTCTTCTAGAAGTTACACCCACGGTTTAGACTAATACCCATTAATTCTTTTAATTTCCTAACTTTAGACTTGGGGTCCCATTAAAAATAATTAATTATTTTAATAAAACTGTCTCCAGGTGGAATTTCCCCAAATGATTTCTAGGTATTGGAGAATGCATGTGTCTAAGCCTCCCTGCATATTTTGAGACTTAGAGCACATCTGATGCTACCAGAAATCAACACTCCCTCTTAGCGAGGAATGTCCTCTAACAATGCAACTTGTTGAAGCATCACTCTGTTTTGTAACATCTCCTTCTACGTTGTTGATGTCTGACATCTTGTCCAACAACTACTACGCAAATGTTGCATATGTACTACTTCTAACCCTACCATTGTTAACAATGCATCCATACTGCAACTTCCTCTCAATTCTGCATTCATGTTGTTGTTGGCACTGCCACTGCCAACTGCATCTGCACTGCAACCTTTTCCAACTATTGCTGCTACTCCATCAACAACGGAAAATCATCCCAAATTACTGAACTAGTGTTCAGTATGGTGTATCTCATTGTTGGAGTCTGGTTGTTGCTAGTCTCTACGTTGACCCTCTGAAGACTCTGCGTTGTTGTTGACCACTGCTCTATGCCATATGCATTGTTGCCAACTCTGCTCTGCGTTGCTCAGTCTCTGACACTACTAGCCTCTGTAATTGTCACTCTGGCACTCCTCTGCACCAACTGACACTGTTCCATCCTGCTACTTCTATCTGGGCTCCTGTAGCAAGGAATTGATTCAAGAGATGGGCTCCTCAAGGATCTTGCCCAACTATATCTCTTTCAAACTACAACTCTAAATCAGCCCACCTTCCTCTTGGAGGTATCTCGGCTATCATGGCAAACTAATCCTCCTCGATCTTCGTAGTTGCAAGTTTCGGATCATGCTTCTCATATTTGTCCTTCTTTCTGAGAGGGCACTGTGTTGCGTAGTGACCGAGTTCACCACCCCTGAAGCATTTGATCTTTGAAACATATTCTTCTTCTTTCGTTGTTCCTGATGCCCCTTGGATGTGAGGGTTGCATTCTCTTCCTCCTCCTTGGGATTCGACCCACTTCTACTGCTTCCATCAAGTTTACACTTGAACAAGTCCCTCCTCAGCTCCTCTTACTTAAGAGTTGCCCACATCTCATCCGAGTTTGGCAAAGTCGCCCTGCCCAAGATGCTCTTGACAAAGGCTTGCCACTCCTCAGATACTAAATTTAGGGCTAGTCTTACCATCTTGTAACCTTGGGGTGTAGACACCACAACTGCCAATTCATCTCGGGTCTCCTGAAGCTTTGCAAGGAATGGATCAACGTGTTCCCCCTTCTACATCTGCATAGATATTATCTTCTGCTCCAAGTACATCTTCCGTTGCTCAGAAGATCCTTGATACAGCATTGACAATGCATCCCACATCTCCTAGGCAATGTTTCTGCCAACGATGTGACAGACTATATGATCCTTCACTCTGTCGAGGATCATTATTTTTGTCTTCACCATTTCTCCCTTGTACTTCTTGAGCAGATATGGGTATACAGGCTTAGCTACCACGTTGTCAATGTAGACTTTGAGAAAATGCTCATCCTGAAGGCATGACATCCTCGCCTTCCATATCACATAGTTGGATGCCCCATCCAACCTATCCTAATCTCGCAGTCCACCGGCTACCATCTCTGCCAATCGAAAAAGTCGAGTAGCCTCCTCTCTCCTCTACACAGAACTAGACTGACCTGCGCACTCCCTGCTGGAGCTTGTAGATTTGCCCCTCTCCGCTGTTGCTCAGCAAGTGAGAATTCAAACTCCTTGGCTGGAAGTCTTCTAAGGAACAATTCCACCACTCGTGTCTCTCTCTTCCCTCTAACGTCTTTTTTGCCATCAACTGCTTGCAAAAAACTACATCCCACCATAAACCCCTCTTCGTTGAAGCTTCTATTGCGCTGCTCCCTTTGTCGCTGACAGATTTCGATCTAGAAATCTTACCTCTCTGTCGACCCACTCAAACAAAGATTTACCACAAAAATCTTGCCCTCTTGGCCTGATTACGCAAACCCTCTAAGGATTCAAATCACTGCATCTGTAGGAATTTTGAATTCCCTTCTTCCCTCAGTGATGGGTCTTTTGGCTCTGCTTCTTTCTTGAAATTGGCCCTAATACCATATGAAAATTTGGATGCCTGGATTTCTACTGCAACAATTGATTACGTTTCTCCTATTTGTTGATTACTGAAGCAAATTATATATTGTTTCCTACAATAAACACTGAAACGAATACACTGCAACCTACATCATTTAAATCATAAACACAAACAAGAAAATGAACAGGAAAGAGATACAACACATCTACACAATTATTTTTTGATAAATGTCTCCGGCAAAACCAAATGTGGGAGAACCGTTGCACCAGCTGAGGGTTTATTATTAAGCAATAGTAATTTCTAAGTACAATTCATTGGATGCTCAAATGGCTATCCGATACAGAGAAAAATTGGACAAAACAAGTAGTGAGATGCTCTCACCCTGTCAATGGAAGAATCTAACCCTGATCTCACTGGAAAGAGGCTCTGCATCCCTTCTGCGTCAACCTCTACACAGAACTATGTCAACCTTACGTAGTCTCTACGTCACCTTTGTTGGGAACTGCGTTTCTCTTCCTTCTAATCCTCTATTGCCCAGAAACTTTTATTTCCAGCCTCTCGGTATCACACCTCGGCTCTCGATTTCTGAAACTTGATGTCCTCAACAGGAAATTCAATCTCCCTCTAGGCTTTGCATTGCCACTGTGTGAGCTAGCATCAACTTTTAGGATATTCCGACACATAGGAAATAGTTAAGTATAACTTTGTCTAGTGTAGAGTTAGGTAAAATGTGTTTCTTTACTATGTACTTTTGTAACTTACAATCTGATGGTCACGATATGTATTGATCCGACGGTTCATTCTCTCCTTGGTATTACCGACACTTGATCCGTGGCTTAACACCCGATTGGTCCATGATCTCTATTTAAAGAGCATGGAGGATCATTTGTAGTGTAACCGTTCATGAGAGAAGCTTAGGTAAATTTTCATTCTTTTATTAATAAATTGCCTGAAGTGGCTATATTGGCTCAGGTTGTGGATTGTTTCCCTCTTTGAGGGTTTTAACCACATCAAGAATATTGGTGTATTGATCTGTGATCTGTTTGTGAGTGATGTCCTTTGGTTTTCTGTCTGAGGAACTTACCCTGTAAATTCCTACATCAACCTCTCTTTGGACATCGTTCTGTGCTCTCTGCCTTGCACTCTCTGGCCCAGGAAAAGACTCCTCACCAGATACTATCCATGCCCCTCTCTACAAAATATCACTATTGAAAATCTCTCCGGCAACTACTCTGCTTCATAAAATTGAACTTCTAATCTCTCCTCTATGTGTACTCCAAATGCCCCTCAAACCTCTCTTTATATATTTTTGTTGGACAATCAATAGCTTAGATCATTTTGGCTTGATCCTCGTCTTCTTCTATAAGTTACACCCATGGTTTAGCTTAATACCCATTAATTATTTTAATTTCCTAACTTTAGACTTGGGGTCCCATTAAAAATAATTAATTATTTTAATAAAACTGTCTTCGAGTGGAATTTCCCAAAACGATTTCTAGGTATTGGAGAATGCATGTGTCTAAGCCTCCCTGCAAATTTTGAGACTTAGAGCACATTTGATACTACCAAAAATCAACACTCCCTCTTAGCGAGGAATGTGCTCTAACAATGCAAGTTGTTGAAGCATCACTCTACTTTGTAACATCGCCTTCTACATTGTTGATGTCTGACATCTTGTCCACCAACTACTGCGCAAATGTTGTATCTGTAATGCTTCTGACCCTACCACTATCAACATTGCATCCATACTGCAACTTCCTCTCAATTTTGCATTCGTGTTGTTGTTGGCACTGCCACTGCCAACTGCATTTGCACTGCAACCTTCTCTAACTGCTGTTCTTACTGCATCAACAATGAAAAAGCATTCCAAATTACTGAACTGGTGTTCAGTATGATGTATCCCGTTGCTGGAGTCTGACGATTGCTAGTCTCTACGCTGACCCTCTAAAAACTCTGTGTTGTTACTAACCTCTGCTCTATGCCATCTGCATGCTTCCAACTCTGCTCTGTGATGCTCAATCTCTAGTACTACTAGCCTCTGCAACTGTCACTCTGGCACTCCTTTGCCCCAAATGACATTGGTCCATCCTGCTACTTCTAATTTGGGCTCTCGTAGCAAGGAATTGATCTGAGAGATGGGTTCCTCAAGGATCCTGCCCAACTATAGCTCCTTCGAACTACAACTCTAAATCAGCCCACCTCCCTCCTGGAGGTATCTCGACTGTCATGGCAAACTAATCCTCCTCGATCTTCCCGGCCGCAACTTTCAGATCATGCTTCTCATCTTTGTCCTTCTTTCTAAGAGGGCAATGTGTTGCGTAGTGACCGAGTTCACCGCACCTGAAGCATTTGATCTTCGAAACATCTTTCTTCTTCTTTTGTTGTTCCTGATGCCCCTTAGATGCGAGGGTTGCATTCTCTTCCTCCTCCTTGGGCATCAACCCACTGCTACTGCTTATGTCAAGTTTACACTTGAACAAGTCCCTCCTCAGATCCTCTCGCTTAAGAGTTTCCCACATCTCATCCCAGTTTGGCAAAGTTTCCCTGCTCAAGATGCTCTTGACAAAGACTTGCCACTCCTCAGATATTGAATTTAAGGCTACTCTTACCATCTTGGAACCTTGGGGTGTTGACCCCACAGCTGCAAATTCATCTCAAGTCTCTTGAAGCTTTGCAAGGAACGGATCAATGCATTCCCCCTTCTACATCTACATAGATCTTATCTTTTGCTCCAAGTACATCTTCCGCTACTCGAAAGATCCTTGATACAACGTTGACAATGCATCCCACATCTCCTTGGCATTGTTTCTACCAGCGATGTGACAAACTATATGATCCTTCACTCTGTCGAGGATCATTCTTTTTGTCTTCGCCATTTCTCCCTTGTACTTCTTGAGCGGATATGGATCTACGAGCTCAGCTACCACGTTGTTGATGTAGACATTGAGAAAATGCTCATCCTGAAGGCATGACATCCTCACCTTCCAAATCATATAGTTGGATGCCCCATCCAACCTATCTTGATCTTGTAGTCCACCAACTGCCATCTCTGCCAATCGAAAAAGTTGAATAGCCTCCTCTCCTCTACGCAGAACTAGACTGGCCTGCGCACTCCCTGTTGGAGCTTGTAGATCTGCCCCTCTGTTGTTTCTCAGCAAGTGAGAATTCAGACTCCTTGGCTGGAATTCTTTAGAGGAACAATTCCCCCACCCGTGTCTCTCTCTTCCCTCTAACGTCTTTTTTCCCATCAACTACCTGCAAAAAACTGCGTCCCACTAGAAATCCCTCTTCATTGAACCTTCTACTGTGTTGCTCCCTTTGTCGTTGATAGATTTCGATCTGGAATCTTGCCTCTCTGTCGACTCACTAAGACAAAGATTTACCATGAAAATCTTGCCCTCCTATCCTGATTACGCAAACCCTCTAGGGATTCGAATCATTGCCTCTGCAAGAATTTCGAGTTCCCTTCTTCCTCCAGCATTGGGTCTTCCAGCTCTTCTCTTCTTGCTTCAACTTGGCCCTGATACCATGTGAAAATTTGGATGCCCGAATTTCCACTGCAGCAACTGATTATGTTTCTCCTATTTGTTAATTACTGAAGAAAATTATATATCGTTTCCTACAATAAACACCGAAACGAATATATTACATCCTACACCATTTAAATTATAAACGAAAACAAGAAACTAAACAAGAAAGAGATACAACACATCTAAACAATTATTTTTGGACAAATATCCTTGGAAAAACCCAATGCGGGAAAATTGTTGCACCAACTGAGGGTTTATTATTAAGCAGTAGTAATTTTTTAATACAATTCATTGGATGCCCAAATGGCTATCCAATACAGAGAAAAATTGGACAAAACAAGTAGTGAGATGTTCTCACCCTATCATTAGAAGAATCTAACCTTGATCTCGCTAGAAAGAGGCTCTGCACCCCTTCTGTGTTAGCCTCTGCACAGAAATGCGTCAACCTTACGCAGTCCCTACGTCACCTCTGTTGGGGACTGCGTTGCTCTTCCTTCTAATCCTTTGTTGCCTAGAAACTTTTATTTCCAGCCTCTCGGTCTCACACCCCAGCTCCCAGCTTCTGAAACTCAATTTCCTCAAGAGGAAATTCAATCTCCGTCTAGGCTCTCTGTTGCCACTGCATGGGCCAGTGTCAACCTCTCTTTGGACATCGTTTTGTCCTCTCTGCCTTGTACTTTCTGGCCCAGGAAAAGACTCCTCACCAGATACTATTCCTGCCCCTCTCTATAAAATATCACTATCGAAAATCTCTCCGGCGGCTGCTCTGCTTCATAAAATTGAACTTTTGATCTCTCCTCTGTGTGTACTCTAAACGCCCCTCAAGCCACTTTTTATATATTTGTATTGGACAACCAATGACCCAGAATAACTTCTAATCAATGGGTTAGATAATTTTGGCTTGATCCTCGTCTTCTTCTAGAAGTTACACCCACGGTTTAGATTAATACCCATTAATTATTTTAATTTCCTAAGTTTAGACTTGGGGTCCCATTAAAAGTAATTAATTATTTTAATAAAAGTGTCTCTAGGTGGAATTTCCCAAAACGATTTCTAGGTATTGGAGAATGCATGTGTCTAAGACTCCCTACAAATTTTGAGACTTAGAGCACATTTGATGCTACCATAAATCAACAAACTCCACACCTGCGAGAGGGAATATCTTTGTTGTCAATCCTCAGTGACTCTTGTTCCCAATACCCCAATGGGAGAACATCATCTTCATACAAAGCCCTGTCCGGTGGCCTACCCATGCCACCTCCTCCCACCAACTCCTGCCAAAGAATGCTAATCATCTTGCGACTCCATGTGCAACAAACATGCTAATACAATCCATGGAGCCTTCTCACAAACTACCTAGTCGGTAATGCCGACTGGAATTCGCTTAGGGAATGTATGTGCTCAGTCATTGGGTCAACTATCTCATCAATGTCATAGCCATCCTGCATGTCTGATATCGGATAGCGGGCTCCACCTGGATCCCAATGCCACCCTGGGCCTCTAAGTGCCCTCAGTGTACAAGAGCTCCCACTTAGCATTACTCCAGACTATGATCATCTCCATGAGTCCAATCCACTCCACCTACTACCAACTCAGAATCTCTCACCATCCAACCCTAAGAGAGGGACCGAATCCACAAAATCCCTCACATAGAACAACCCCGACATGTGGATGTTGCACCTTGTGCAACTATGATCATCTCATCCCTCTATTTGGCTTAACACATGAGATATGACTAGGGAGCCCCGTCTCCCTCTCTCAAATGGGCAAAGGTGACCCAACAATACTGCTAACATGGTCATCCCCTCTGGTATGTCTAGACAACTTTGCCTCCCTCAACCCAATACACAAGGGTGGGATAATAACGTTGTAGACCACATCAGTGCGCCTCTGAAGCAAACTGTGCTGAAATCCAAATGTGTGGTCTCTATTTTGCCCGTCATTGATGGCTAGCCCAAAGGATGGTTGCACATCCTCCTCCATCGTGGACTCAACACGAGCCTCTGACTATCGTCTAGCAACTCTGTCATAGATCTGGATGCCTCTGTACCTATTGGCTCCTCATCAATAGTGAAGATGTCTCAGCACCTCATCAACCTGTGGTGCGCTACTATCACCTAAGAACTCAATCACAACCCGGGATACCTCATTAATCAATACCTCAACAATGGATGGCATCTCATCAACGAGTGTGTTAGTTTCAGTATTTCCAACCTTCCTACAGTGATCAAATATGCTCTTACAAAGTGATTTTGAAGTGTCAAGGTCAAATTTTGTCATTTCAGTGAGTTTTCAAGCAAAATTTGGTCACTAAGCATTAGGTCTAGGGTTTGCTTTCACTCCTTCTAAAGTTGTCCAAATGCCAACCTATGTCACTATTCAGCTGAGCCTATCATCATTTAGAGGGTTGTCATCATCATGTCAAGTTCCATAGGGTCATTTTACACCTTGTTCATGCTTCAGTTGTGCCTAGGCAAGTTCATTTCCCTCTCCTAGGGTTTTGAAGCCAATTTCTCTTGGACGGTCAAATCATTAGCAAAACTTGTATCCATATGTTCATACACCTTCCCTATCCTTAAATTACCTTATCAAACACTTCTCTTCCCTTATATCCGCCAAATTCCTCATTTTTCAAACCCTAGTTTCTAGCTACAACCTGGCAATTTTCTAGGTTGGGCCTGTGTTTTTCCCTTTTGGACCCTTTCCCCTCACTCAATCTCTGAGATTCCACTTTCCCCGGCTCCCCAACATCCCTCCCCACTCCCAAAAATTTCCCCAAGAATTTAGAAGCCCCCTATCCCCTTCATTTCGCTCCATTTCGACAAAATTCCTTGTTGCACACGTCGGGACAAGTCGCACTCAAATGATGTTCTAGAGCAATAAAAGATGAATTTGGGAAAACTGAGAGAGGTTTTCGTCCACAACATTCCAAAGAAGAAAAGACTCCTTCACTTTTTGCACAGGTTTCATTGTTTGAGAGAAATGTCAAAGAATACCGTTGCCTCAGGAGAATCAAAGGCACCTCTGAAGTGACCTTGGGAAAATCAAGTTTTCTCCTAGCTTGGTTGGCCAAATGATTTTCTTGAAATGGGTAAAATGATATAGACACAAAGATATTTCAATGAGCTATCATTGAGCTAAATTTGGGGTTGAGGAAGGCATTCAAAAGTTGACTGCAACAGCACTCTTCCTTGATGCAGCCTCATTTGGCACTTTTTGACCAGTCTTGGGAGATTTGATTTTTGACAGGTCAAATCAACTCCAAATTGAAAAATTCTAGTTGGGTTGGAACGTAGACTCACAGACCTTTCCAAAAAGCCTACTCTTGCCCAATTTGGCCACCTGCAAGTGCCCCCAACATGGCTCCAAAGGGGCGCGACATGTCAGGCAGGGGGGCGCAACATGTCAGGCAGAATTGCCCAGAAATGCAGAAAGTTGTCTTGGAAGAATTGATTTTTGACAGGGAAAATGAACTCCAAATCCAAAAATTCCAGTTGGGTTGGAAAGTAGACTCACATACCTTTCCAACAAGCCTACTCTTGCCCAATTTGGCCACCTACACGTGCCCCAAACATGGCTCCAAAGGGGCGCGACATGTCAGGCAGAATTGCCCAGAAATGCACTGTACAGCCCAGAAAACGCAGATTTGACTCAGTTTGACTTTTTGAGGTGAATGATGATTCTCTTTGATGTAATTATGGTACTTTTATGACACTTTTACTCTTATGTATCTCTTCTAGAAGATTCAT
>APFE030009552.1:1607-22752 GCA_000404065.3 Pinus taeda
TGGGTAGGGAGCTCAAGAGGCCGAGTATATGGCAGCAAGGGCATCAGGTACCATCATATCAGAGATTGTGTGCAGCGGAGGATAATGTTACCTTCGTACATTCCAACGGAGGATCAGGATGCTGATATTCTGACGAAGGCTCTCACCAGGAGCAAATTCGAGTACCACCGAGGCAGGATAGGGGTTGCTGATAATCCATATCTTGTCGAGAGGGAGTGTTGAGATTGCAACAAGATGATGGAGCTTAGTGAAAAGAGTCGCCTTCACTAAGTGGGCCTGCAGGCTATTTTTGGCACAAGTCTATTTTTAGACATATGGATCATGTCTATGGATTGCAGGTTGTTGTTTATGGATGATTGATCAAGTTGGAAAAATAGATGGACTTCTATTTTTGTATGAAAGTGTGAGTGATCAAGTCTATTTTTAGACTGGCTGTCAAAAATAGAAAAGTCAAATATTATTATCTCAAAATAATATTTGGACTATAAACTTTGTCTTATTCTCTTGGAGCACTTCAGTTCGAGCTACGGATGTGGCACATGCAATTGCATAAAGGAAATACGTGGTTCTTATGGGTTAGTTGAATATTTGCATGCATGACTTCAGTTAGAACTCAAGTGAGTTGAGTTTAGTGGACTGGAGGTGCAGTTGATGGAGTTGTGTTCAGTTTAGCTTTGTTAAACTGGTTGTATTTAGTCTAACTGGCGAATAGACTAGAGATGAGTTGGTTGAATTAGTTATTAATTAATTCACAAGTTATTAACTCATAATACAACTAATGAATACATCAGTTAACTCAGTTGCATGTCAGTGCATGTTCAGTTCAGCAGGGACCGGTGTTAGAGAATCAGATTGCTATCAGTTGTGACTATAGTTGTGCACCAGATCTTGCACAAATCAGGGGATTGAGTATGCCAATGAGTTTGCCCATATTGTAGCTTGTTCTCACGTGATTTAGCCAAGGAAAGACGTGGATGCATTGGAATTATCACCGGTTCTTGTGCAGGTATTGAGCAGCAGAGGCAGGCAAGCAGCGGAAGAGATTTGAGCCAGAGATTGATTCAGATCTGAGCTGTATTGTGTGTAACAGGTGGAGCTGGTACTGGATTGCTTGTGATAAGAATTGTACTTTGTAATGTTACATGACTCAATCATTAATATACAGATAGTTGGGGTTTTTTAGCGAGATGCTTTCCCCGGGATACATACTGTGTTAATGTGTGAATGCTCTTGATGTTTTATTGTTATTGATGCTGCTATATTGATGATCAACGTAGAGGAGCTTATGTATTGTGTATGTTTTCCACAATAGTACATGATCAGGATAATCTCTGTTGAATATGTGTTAAATTATTAAAAATTTCTACATCATCATCCATTTTATCTTCTCCATTGCAAAGTCAACCATCCACTCCTCCACTTCATATAGTTGTTCAACAGAGTACTGGAACTTCAACATCTTCTTCCCAACCACAAGGAACTTCATCTACGCTTTCCTCTATTAGTAGCTCAATACTGGCTCAAAACCCATGGAATAATCTAGGGACAGTCACAATGCCTGTACCCTTGAGTCAATTGCCAGCCCATCCCGAAAAATGGCTACCAAATTTTAATCCTGAAACAGACATGCTAGCATAAGAACATATAAACAACTTTATGTTGTCAGTAAACTTAAAAGGAGTAACAGAAGAAGATGCGGTTGTCAGGATTTTCCCATATACTTTACAAGGAGGCGCTGGATCCTGGTATTTTTCATTACCATCAAGATCCATTACTAGTTAGAACATTTTCCAAGAGCAATTCTTGACTAAATTCGATGATGATAGGTCTACAGTGAAATTAATCAATGACCTCTCAAATCTTAAAACCAAATGAAGAGAACCTATCAAAGATTTCAGCTCACGATTCAATAATCTCTTAAATAAAATCCCTACCACATCCAAGCCTGGTGAAGAAGTTAGAAGTGAATGGTATATATCTGCCTTGCCTTCGAACATAGCAATCTTTGTATATAGGGTTGCCAAGCCAACATTGGTTGAAAATATGAAAGAAGCAATAGCGGTTGAAAAGTGCATCTTAGCCTTAGAAAATAAAAATGTTGCTGATGAAAGAAAATCTAAGAAAGTTGCCTTTAGAGATGACCCTAAGAAAAAGAAATCAAAGGACCCGTTGGACTTGGAGGGATTACAGAAAGTTTTAAAAACCATATCTAATGAAATGGTTGATATTAAAAGATAAGTGGCAGAGACTTCTTCTAAAAAACCCTATAAGCCTTTTAGAGAGAATCCTTCAACCGATCCAAAGCCTCCCAATGCTATAACCAATGCAGAACCTGAAGGAGAAGAACAATAAGTTTCCAATGAAGAACATACTAATGAACATGAGGTTGTAGAATTACAGGGAATGTGGGACTTCATCCTTCCAGATGAAGAGGATCAGGATGCATTACTCATCAGTACTAGAAGTAGAAATCAACTTGATCCTCCACAGTCTAGTTCTAAACATAAAAATGCAAGATCGCCTTCCAAAGATAAAGTCGTAGGAAAGAAATCATCACCAAAAGCAACTCAAACAAGCCCAGTCCAGACCGATTCTTCGACTCCATCTAAAACACTTATCATTTCAGATGAAATGGAGTATAATATTGTTGAAGACATGAAGAAGACTAGGGCCAACATTACTTTTCATGAGCTAAGTAAATTGAATCATCAACAAAAATTACTTCTGAAAGAACTGCATGCAATACCTATTGCACCTCTTCCTGCAGCTATAATCTCGCAAGCTTCTCATGAAATGGGGAGACCTCCAACTGGTATGTCAAATAAATTTGACCCAAATGACATTTCCTTAATTGGTGGTGGGTCAAAATCCCATACTCCTCCATTCCTACTCACCTTTGAAATTTTTAATAAAAATTTGCATAACTGTTTGGTAGACTCTAGTGCTTCATCTAATATTTTTCCAAAAACAGTTTGTGCAAAGTTAAACGTCCAACCTCAAAAGTTTGTAGTACGCATAGTGCAGTTGGACCGGTTGCAAGTTGAAGTCATTAGTGAACTAAATCAAGTGACTGTAAGGCTTTCATCAAACCCAAAGGTATTTCAAGTCATTGATATTATTGTTGCAGACATTCCTGAATTTTATGGTTTAATTCTTAGTAGGGATTGGTCTGAAAAGCTTCACAGTTACTTTCTGACCGACTCGTCGCATATGTGGCTCCCTTACAATGGTAAACCAAATCAGATAAAAGTCGAACAAGAAAGACACTAAAAGTACATAGTAGCTGAGTTGGAAGGAGAAAATGAACCTATAGCATATAGAAAAAATATAATTGGGAACTATTTTGTTGACTTGTTCTTAGGGAATTTCAACGATTATACTTCACCTTTTCTAGAAAATTCTGTTTTGTCTCAGGTACAAAATTTTTCTCAAACGGATAGTTCTAAATGCATTAATTTTGTAGATACTCCTATAAATAAATCTTTGTTTTGGAAATTATTTTTCAACGGATCTAAGTCTAATGATGGAGCAGGAGCAGGTTGTGTATTAACTAGTCCAGAAGGAAAGAAAACCATGTTAACTTGTAGACTTGAGTTTGATTGGAAAAACAATACTGCAGAATACGAAGCTCTAGTGCAAGGGTTATATAAAGCAATCGGACTTGACACAAAGTATCTACAAGTCTTTGGTGATTCTGAGATTGTTATTAAGCAGGTACAAAATACTATACATTGTCTATCAGGTCATTTAAAGCATTATCAATCTTTAGTACAAGACATGATTGAACACTTCATAGCATTTAATATTTCATCCATTCCTAGGCTCCAAAATGCTAGTGTTGACTTACTGGCTAATGTAGCTTCCAAGCTCATTCCCTCAGAAGACTATAGTCCAGATAGATTCTCAATTGAATTGATCTTTAGACCCTCGATCCCGGATAATGTGACCAAATGGAAAGTTTTTAACAATGACCCTGATATTGTAAGTTTCCTAACTTCAGAAGGCTCTTACAATATTCATATAATTGATGAAGACCAACACGACAGGCAGTTACAACAAGAAAGCACCAATAATGACATACCCAAATCTGTAGTCAAATTGGAAGACCTATATGATTTGAAAGATAGATTCAAAAGGTCCACCAATTCAAAAATTCAAAATTTAACAATGATATATGAATTAGTGAATCTAGAAACAAACATAAACCGCAAAATATCAACTTAGGTCTTGGCCTATCTCTAGAAGAAAAATCAGCTTTAGTTCGACTTTTGAAGAAATATAAAAATGTCTTTTCTTGGAATTATGATGACCTAAAAACTTATGAAACTTCAATCATACACCATACAATTCTGATGATCTCTAACGAGAAACCAATCCAGCAAAAGTTGAGGAAAATCCATCCTAATCTGGAAAGTCAGATTAAGTCTGAACTGAATAAATTATTGAAAGCTAAAATTATCTTTCCTGTTAGACATTCTAGATGGGTTTCCAATCTAGTACCAGTCAGAAATAAAAACAGAGACATTCGAATCTGTCTTGATTTTTGAAATCTCAATAAAGCCTATCAAAAGGACAATTTTCCATTACCACCTATGGAACAGATATTACAATCAGTTGTAGGGTCTGAATTGATGTCCTTTTTAGATGGTTTCTTGGGATATAACCAAATTTTAGTCCATCTAGAGGACAAACTGAAAACAACATTTAGAACCAAATGGGGCACATATGCATATCAAAAGATGCCATTTGGACTGATTGATGTTGGAGCCACTTTTTAAAGGGCCATGGATATTACATTTAAGGGATTAGTGAATAAGTCAGTGGTTATTTACTTAGATGACATAACAGTGTATTCTAAAAATCATAGTAATCACCTCAAAGATTTAAAGAAAATCTTTCAACGCTGTAAAAAGTATGGGATCTCGCTTAATCCAAAAAAGTCTTTTTTTTGCATTAAGTGAACGAAAGATTCTGAGATTTATAGTGTCTAAATCTAGAATCCACATTGATTCAGAGAAGATTAAGGAAATTTTTGAAATATCCTTACCCCATAACAAGAAACCCATGCAATCCTTCCTTGGTCAAATTAATTTTGTTAAAAGGTTTGTCCCCGACTTCTCAACAATTGTGTCACTGTTACAAGCAATGATCAAGAAAAATTCACTCTTCATATGGGGTCAGACAAGAACATGAAGCGTTCACTCTGATTAAGCAAGCAATTATAAATTCTCCATCCCTAGTGACTCCAAACTTTTATGATCCTTTCATTTTGTATACATTTGCTTCTAAGAAATCATATGCTGCAATACTCACGTAGGCTAATCAAGATAAATCAAAAGCCCCAATTTCCTTTTTCAGTTCACACTTGCAAGGGGCCAAATTAAACTACTCTTATGTTGAGAAACAAGCTTATGTTGTCTTCAAAGCAATCAAACACTTTCGACCCTTTCTTCTCAAGACCCACACAAAAATAATAGTGCCATTTCCAACAGTAAGAAATATTTTGGTACAGAAAGACGTGGGTGAAAAGAGAACCAATTGGGTCACAACCCTACAAGAACATGACATTGAGATTAAGCCAGAAAATATTGTAAAAGGTCAAGGTTTTTGCAGAATGTTGGCTGGAGCATCGCATATATTAAAAATACCTTCTCCCAATCATGAGGTAAAAATGTAAGAGGTAAGCCTAAACAATATTGAATCAAGATATGATGATATCATGCTTTATTTAAAAAATGGATATGCTCCTTCACATCTGAATCATACAAAGAAAAGAGCCATTAGACTCAAAGCTAAGCAATATCAACTTGTAAACGATGTAATCTTTAGGATGAATTATGATTATGTTCTTCTTCAATGTCTTGAGAAATCTGAAGCTGAAAAAGTGTTGCAGGAACTTCATGTTGGACCAGTAGATGGACATTACGCAGGAGATGCAACAACACACAAAATCTTGTGCGCAGGAAACCAAATTTATTCAAGGATGCACATAGCTATGTAAGAAAATGTCAGATTTGTCAAACTACTATTGGAAGACAAAGGAAACCATCATTGCCATTGCAACCAGTCAATATCGACCAACCATTTGAGCAATAGGGATTGGATATAATAGGTGAGATCGTTCCTCACTCTTCTAAACAGCATAAGTACATCCTCACAGCTACCGAATAATTTACTAAATGGATAGAAGCATTTCCTCCCAAAACAACCAACTCTAAAAATATCATCGATTTCATAGATCAGTTCATAATTACGGGATTTGGCTTACCTTCCGCTTTAATGTTTGATAATGCATCATATTTTTCTAGCAATACTATGACTCAATTTGCACTCAAGAAAGGTTTTAAACTTAAGTATTCTGCTAATTATTACCCACAAGGGAATGGATTCGCTGAATCAGCAAATAAAAACTTGATCAAGATTATTAAACGTACTATTGATCAGAGTCATAGAAATTGGCACAAATCTTTATGTATGATCTTTGAGCAGATCAAATAACTCAAAAAAATTCCATTGGCACTTCTCCCTTTAATTTAGTTTATGGGAAAGAAGCGGTCTTACCAACACACCTAGCTATTCCTTCTTTAGCCTTAGTTCAATTTATTGAAGAAGCTCCTTCTTCATCTTTGGAATTAAGATAGTTGCAGATCCTTAAGCTACAAGAGCAACGAGAATAGGCCAAAATTTCCCATGTGCATCATCAAGCATTAGTAAAGGCTTCTTTTGATTCAAACATGGTATCCAAAAAGGATTTTCAAATTGGAGATTTAGTATTGAAATGGGATAAAACTCATGACGAAAAATTCAAACATTCTAAATTCCAACAGATGTGGCTTGGACCATTGCAAATTGTAGAAATCATAGGTCCATCAAATTTCATATTGCAAGATTTAGCAGGGAAAAGAGAATCTTTACCTGTTAATGGACAGATCCTTAGAAAATACTTTCCATAGAAGATCACCTCTTCTATTTTTGTAAATTATTATTTTTAGCTTTATTTTGATAGTAAAAAGGTTGAAAATGTTTACCTTTGGTTTCCACGAAAATATTAGTGTCTCTTGTCAATTTTGTTTTTTCGCTTGTATAAATGGAACTCATTAGGAAAATTAATCTTTATTTTTGAAAAATATGGTCAAGTGCTACAGACCTAAAAGTTTTACTTGTTTTATCTTTACAAAGTTTTGATTAAAAACAACCTTTAGTAGGAATTTGCTTTATATCAGTCATAAAAAGCATAGATAACAAAACAATGACTCTCTGTAGAAAAGATACTTTCAAAAAACTCTACAATTGTCATCCAGAGCAACTCTTAAGGAACCAATGACTTCCTCCCCACTTTAGGAAATTACAAGTTTTAAAGAGTAATCCAGTTACACACTATAAACTTAAAGAATAAGAGGTCTCATCAAGAGCCGACTTATCATGATCATACAGATTATAACTAGCTGACATTGCCAAACTGCATACCAAAACAGGGCAGTGACTCAAGATTGCTTCAATCAAAAGATAAGGGGTTTCATCATGAGCTAGCTTGTTCAATGAAGTTATAAATCAAGTGAATGGCACAGTCATTATTTGGCCACCAAACCAAGACATTGTTATTTAAGAATTAAAAGAAAACAAAAGCAATAAGTGTGAATATGGATTTATCTTTGAAAACTATATACTTCTTAAAAGTAGGATACTGGATCATTGATGGGTAATAGGTAACCCTGTCGAGGCTATGAATGCTTGCTGACAGCAGAGGCTCTACCTACAACAAATGAGTATACTTAAAACTGATCTATAGAGTTGTCTTTGTTTTTATCTTTATAAACCAAGTAATGACTTATGTAAGTATAATGACTAGCTTTGGGAAGAAAATAATTAGAACTAGGATGGATGAAACAAAATATTAGTGTTAGCAAATAACACTATGCACCTTATAGTTCTGCAATAAAGTTTGATTTTCCAAAACCATTTCTATTTAGGAAGTTTTAGAAAATTCAAAAAACTAATCAGAGATAACTGGTTCTTTCAAGTGAATCGCCAATTGTTGTAGCCATCAACAACCCCCCTTTTTTCTAAGTATTCACCACAACATTTAAAAATGGGGACCCTTCAAAAAATAATAAAAAATTAGCATTTAACATTTCCTTTTGTTCTTAATAAATCAAGACTTTCAAAAAATTAAGATTATTATCTTTTCTTGCTTTATGTGCATAGAATTCTAAGTATTAAAACTTCTCTATAAATAATGCAATATAGTCATAAAAGCTACGAAAACATTTGAAAACGTAAAGTCTTGAGTATTAGGTTAAGTCTTAAATAAGCTCATTCTCTTAATAACAAACATCGTGTCACAAAGTTAATGGCGGGCATACATTTCAAAGAAACTCTTGAAAATGTGAAAAAGCGATAAAGCGAGATTACATGCTGCAAAAACTCATCGCATATCACAAATTCCATATATCACACTGCTACTTAACATAAATGCCAAAAAAATTCGAAATACGATAAAGTCTCTTGCAAATCGCATTTCGCAATTCCACGATGAAACAGACAGCTTTTGACGAAGATAGGTTTTGCGATATTGCGATCTGCAATATTGCGAAACAAATCACAAAATCTCTTTATCACAGATCTAAGCACTCACAGCTCGATAAAGTATTTTCCATCCTTAGATGTTGATTTATGAGCATTAATGTTATCTTAATGGTCCATTGATGGTTATTTATGAGAAATGATTTAGATATGTTCTAAAGGACTATTTCATGCAAGGTGATATCTTTGATATGAATTTAAAATTAAAGTCTTTCCCATCACATTATTATTGATCATTATTCATTATCTTCCTTATTTTGTCTTCATTCTCTACTTGTGAGTTTGCAGGAGCAGTACGCAGAATGTAATGGGAAAGAAAGGAAAAGCTCCAGTATCTGAAAAATCAAAGATGACTCCATTATTCACGGACACTACTTGTACCAAAGAAGTGGGGATATCTACTTGGGAAGGCATGTATCAACTGCTAGAAGAAGAAAACTTGAGAGTCATGAAAGTTACAGTTACGTCATATGGTCATGGGTCATTTCAAGCATCACTAACATAGCTTGCATGCTCATTTCTGCACCATTTTGCAGCAAGGCCTAAGAGACTTCCTTACACGGATATGGTAAAGTGGATGATAAACCATGCTGATATATCAGACAGACAATTCAAGATGTGAAACCAGGAAGTCATGGGGTCATTTACCCCACAAAATTTAAGGTGCATGTATCACTTGCCAGAGCCTCAAGCTAGTTATAACAAATAGTTCGTGGAAAAATTCGCCAAAGAAAATGAGGATTTTGTGGAATGCACTAAAAAATAGTCAGTGAAGGAGGAGCTGTTAAAGAAGGATAAAAATGGTATGTACGCTACCGGTCCCCTCTCTTCTCTGTATTGTTTTGCTGTTGCAATGTTGTGTAGGCTATTCGAAAATCCTGATATCAATAAGTTTTCGTCTGAATGGTTACCTTTACTGGATGCAGCCACCAATGCCACCATAGTGGATTGGGCCCAAATATTGTTTGATAATTTAGCTTCTACCATTCTAAATTATCGAGCTAAAAGAAGTATTGCTCAAAGGTTTTACCCTCCCTTCTTTCTAGCTGCCTATGTCATGGATGCTATTTGTTTTATATCTGATTTTCCAATTATGGGATGGAAATGGACAATACATAACCTGCTACCTATTCAAGTCTACCATAAAGAACTGTGGGAATCCAATTTCACCCCACATTTCTACAAAATCTGTCATGGAATAATGCTACCTATACATAAGATGTTCTATAACACAGGTGCCCCATGGTTCTCCCCAGAAGCCGAAATTGACATTCTCCCTGTGGGAAGGTGGTTTAGGGAAGAATTATTCTGTTACATTAGGGTATTCAAGAGAATTTCCTCACCTCATGTGCTTCCTTTATATGTTCCTGACAAACTTATGGCCTGAGAGATAGCCTACCGGACCTGTGGCGTTGGGGGCATGAGCAAAGAGCTCAAGGATAATAAGGCGGCCATCTGGCCTCAATTCCCTGTCATCTATGGGGCTTATGCATTGTTCGATTTAGGCCATGCTTTCAGGGAAGTAGATAACATGTTGTGTCTATGGCTACCTAAATTCACAGGGAGACAATATGACCCCTTTGATGTTACAAAGAATTTTACAACGACAGTCAAAATAAAAGTGTTCACCAAATAGGATGATCTCTTCGAAGATGTTTTTCAGCAGAAAATATCACTCAGAGAAATCTTACATATGGACCAAATTTAGTTTAGTCCAGCAAAACTCCAAGAGTTTAATCACTACAAAGAACGGAGATTAGAAAATGTCCCATTGGAAAAATTTCGTATAGAACCAATAAGGGAGCCCACTCCTAGCATTAGCATAAGTGGAAGCTCAGGACAAGAAAAATCCAAATCAAAATCTGCAAGAGAATCAACTGAAAAGTTTAAACAGCCAGGGAGCGAACACAACAAAAGCGAAGGATCAGTCAGAGATACAACCCAGTCTAAGGAGAACCCTGAGAAGCAAGTTTTGTCTCTGAAAAGATTGAGGCTCCCGCTCCCCTCACAAAGCCAACAAAGCCCTTAATAATAGATCTGGAGAAGGAATGTGAAAACTTTAATGAGCTTATTAGCACAGAGAAGCAGAACATAGAGGCATCAAGGAATCTAGTACAGACAACCATGGGAATGATAATTGAAGGGGTTGTTAAAACTCCAGAAATGGAGCACATTCCTGTAGCTCCTTCATCTGAAATTATATTGAAAATAGAGGAGATCCCTCATCTGGATGTGTTTTACAGTCCGCAACACAAAGCTATTGTCAAGAGACAGTGGAAGAAGCGGAAAATAAATAGTGTACTCTCCCTTGAAGTAGAGCCTTTGGATGTTCTTTGGCAAGACCCAACTATTGATCCGTCAGAGAACCTAACCAGACTCTCCAAATCATAGGAGCTTATGCTTCTGTTATAATTGACAAAGCATATGAAGTTCAAATGTTACTTAAAGATAGAGAGGATAAAATCCTATTTTTGCAGCAACAGCTACAATAGGCTAGCGTCAACAGGGAAGCAGAGGAGAAATTGGAAAAATTACAATAGGACTTCTAGCAAATGCAGTTGGGTTATCAAAACAGTCTAGCCAGAAAAGAGCAACAGTTGTAGGCCACAATAGAGCTACACAAAGATGACCCTAAAATTGAAGAATTTGTCACAGAAGCTCTGGCTCTAAATGACCAACTCTTACAACAGCAAGAAATGCTTTGCCAAATAATATTGCAATGGAATTCCCACTGCAAAAAAAGCAACGATATTACAAATCAAGTCGTAGACTTACGTCTTGATTATGACTTAATTCTGAAGAAAGTGTTTGACTGTTTGAATTGGAAAGAATCAAAGGAAGGAAATAAAGCAGGATTGCCCAAGATAGATGAATCCCACAAAGAAACATTATTTGATAAATGGGATGCACAACTCAAAGAAGCAGAACAGACTGTGGAGGAAGCATCAACAGAGGCAAGCAATATCATTAACTGTATAAACAAAAATATGCATAGAGCCAATCTAATATCAGAAACCACTCCAGGATCCCTTCCAAATGTGCAGCAATTGAAAACAAGGTGGAAATACATAGCAAAAGAAAAAGCAGAGTCAATTAAGAGGATAACAAAGTTAAATTGGAACACTTACTGGCAGCATTTGGTAAAACCACACAGTCAGTGTATGACTCTAAAATGCCTCACAACCTCCACCAAGAAGATAGCTCCACCACTTGCTGATTCCGTTTTCATAGGTCAATTGAAATTCGAGGTCGGTCAACCAACACCCCTAAAGCCAATGCTAGACATTTGCGACTTAAGGGAACAGATGCATAATTGATCATAGATGTAGTTTTAGCTTAATTTTAGTTTATTTCTTGCTTTTAATGAGGACGGTCATTTAAACCTCCTCCTATATTTTTGTAATAACTATTTTAGTCTTTAGTTAGTAGTATTTAAACCCATCTCTTGCATTTAGAGAGGGTTCCAAAAATTTGTCAAAAACAATTTTTCAGAACATGCACTTTTACCCTCTCTGAGGAGGTTTTGATAAATGAATGGAATGAGATTTATTTATATCTTTTTTTTAATGTTTGCTACTGAAATGCACTTTGTACTCTTAGTGGATATTGAATTATTTGAATATAGATCTAAATCGCTGAAGCTCATGAGCATGACCTATTATCAATGGTACTTTTATCTCTTAATAATTTTTTCTTATGCGCCAAGTGATATGTTATTTTCAGTTGTTTATATATGAAAGCCTGAATGTACAGTTATCATTTTTTCACTTTTGTATGATGGTAACTATTCTTTTTATGCTAAGTGCATGAATGACTTATTATGCGATACGTTTATCATAATTGTTTTGGTGAATTTCTTATACGAAACAATTCATTTCTGAATGGATTCTTTTCTCATAGTAATTGAATGATCTTTATTATCAATTGTTGTTGGAAACTATTTTAGATTACATAAGTAAAGATTTAATCCCGGGAAAGTCTTAGAATTAGATTTTTCCCTTCATTAGAATAAAATTTCATATGTTATATTAGATTTAGATTAAAGAATTCTCTTTATAAACCATTAGAAAAAGGAAAACATCACTCCCTAGTCTCATCATAAACAAATTGGGAAACTGGTCCCATTATCCCCAGTCAGAGCCACTATTCCAAATGGAAAAGGAGCTACTTCCAAGATCCGGACTGGGTGGTTATCCCCCTTGTTGTAGACCCAATTTTCGGGGCTTCAACAAGTTGCATGATGTTGTCCATTAGTCTCATTAATGTTGCATAGGTGTTCGTAATCCGAACAACATGACCAACCATTTGAAAATTCACTCCTTGGATTTGAAGGCAGTCTTCCACACATCAGAGGGTTTGATAGGCACCTGGTGATAACTTGACTTCAATTTAATATTGCTGAAATATTTGACCCACGTGACCTGATCAAGAAGGTCATCAATCCACGGGATTGGGTACCTATTTTGGACAATGATCTTTTTGAATGCCTGGTAGTTAGTACAGAGCCTCCAGGTCCCATCCTTCTTTTGTACCAATACAAACAGGCTCCCATAGGGTAATGAGCTTGGCCTGATATTCCCTTCTAACAATAGTTCTTGAATCTACCTCCTGATCTCATCATTCTCTAGAACAAAGTGTCGATAGATTGACCCATTGGGAAGTGGCGTGCTCAGGGTTAGATCGGTGGAGTGATTGACCTAACAGTGCAGAGGTACCCCCTTAGGTGAGGTAAAAATATCTCTATACTCCTCCACAACCTAATCCATCTATTGTTGCTGTGTAGAGGAGCCCTACTTGGAAGTAGTGGCCACAACCTTCTTCTTTCCCTGAGGATGAATCATAAGGAAAACAAATTTCCTGGTCTAGGAAATGATTTTACTGTGTTTCTTTGCAATGATCAAAGACATGGTGGTAGGCGAGGCTACCTCCGGTATCTGGTACAACTTGTTGGCCAAGGTAATAATCACATAGTGAGATATAGACTCATACACAACATGTGGCTTCCAAAAGTATGGTTTTCCTAACAATACATCAAAAACTTGAAGAGGAGAAACATCACACAGTACCTCATCCATGAAGGGCTTGATGTTGTATGGAAGGCAATGTGTTGTAGTCTTTAGGCCCAGTCGTTTCATGACCTCTGTTGAAATGAGGTTCTTTTGGTTCTCATTGTCAACAATACATTGCAACAGAGAACCCTTCACCCACATTTGTGAGTGGAAGAAGCATTCCCCCTCCTCTAGATCTTCAAGGTCAATTTTTTGGATCTTGGTGGTGGCCACGGTGGCACTGGGCTCCGCATCAATGATATACTTCCCTTTTTCAGTTCCCTTATCAGGTTCTGATTTACCTCAGCCACCAATGACTTCTTAGCCCGATACTCACTTATATTGTGAGTGGAGCTCTTATGGAACTCACAGCATTTTCTCATGTCCTTCTTTGTCATCGTGGTGTTGTTCTTTTCTTGTGGCTTCGACAGGTTGCCTTAGGTAGCCCCACCTTGGCTTGGTCCTTTGTTCTGTGGTTTGGGGGGTGCATTTTCCTTGTTTTGGATTCGCAGATCCAAAGTCCCGTTTCTTCTGTTTAAACTTCTGCTCAATCTTGGCAGCATATTGGTATGTCCTGCCGAGCGAGGAAATGTCCATGAACTCTATCTCATCCAGGATGTGCTTGTGTAGACAGCCATGGTACTTGAGCACCAAATTTTGCTTAGTATCCTTGATACCTAGCTTTGTGTGAATGGTATGGCAACTATTTGTGAGCTTTGACACATCTTGGTCCCTTCCCTACCATAGCGTGGTCCACTTTATGTATTTATTTGCATAGATCTTGACAGGGTAATATTTTTCCTTGATGGCATCTCGGAAAGAATCCCAAGTGGATGTGGCTGAAAACATAGAGGGTTCACTCTCATCCTTTTGTTCACAGTAGGTTTCCCATCAGTCCTTGACATGTGGGGTCGCTTTAAGATGTACAAAAGTAATATTTTCTCGATTGGAAAAGTCATGAACTAAAAAATGTCCTTGCAATAAATTTAGACATTTATCTACGGCGTCTTCATCTACCAGGCCTTCAAAAATGGGAATATCAAAGTTAAATTGTACCTTAAAAGGATTGGATCCTTCAGAGTAGCTGTTGGATGAAGATCCATCACCTGTGGGTCTCCGTCGAAGGATCTGGGCAAAGTTATCCATCATTGCATCCCTCTGTCGCTTGAGGGCTTCATCGAGAAACATTTTTAAAGGATTGCATTCCCCCTCATCTTTCATTTCTTCTGCCATGGGAGATCGTCAGGCTTTGCGAGGCTAATCTTGCAACGATTCAACTAGATCGAGCCCTAACGCATTATACCCTGACCCCATTGGGGACATGCAAAGAAAAACATAGAAAGAGAATAACTCTCTGATACCACTGATCCAAATTTAAATAGAAATGCAACAACTTACAAATATAATCATAAATATAGAGATGCAGCAGAAAAACACTTCATTTCATTAATAGAAAAATATTGAACTATGCTTACGAACATAATGGAAATAAGATAGCTCGGGCTATGGTAGCTTATCTCTAAGAAGATATGTTGTGGCTACATGCCTCTGAACTTTATTATAATGAGGCTCAAATGCCTATATATGATTAAGAAACAATGGAAAACCATAAACATCCAAAAACCTAACCCTAGGAGATGAAGTGCCAAAATTGTGGGCCTCGTTTAGCTGATTTAGTACATTAACTTCCAGGGTTCGTAAATTTGGCATACGATCTTTGTTTGGCTATCATGATACCTCATTTTGAAGATCTAGAAGACAAGGTCTAAAAAAATACACGTGTTGGTTCAAGACATTTTCGGTCTCTTTATTTTCCCTAAAAATGTCATTTAGGGCCTTAAAACGGCTTTGGAAGTTTAGGACTTGAAAAACTACCAAAAATAGTAAACTGTGCTACAATTAAGGAAACTAAAAAACTCAAAGAGACGGTTTTTGGGGTCTAAGTGGAATAGATGGGTGGCCACCAATATCCACCTGGATCAACATATGCCATCGCTAGTCCTTCGTACTTTGTGGTAGAATAATTATTTTCTTTTTTTGACAACTTTCTACTTACAAACACTATCAAATGATCAATATCACCTTCACCTGGTTGGGTCAACACAACTCCTAGTGCTATGCAAGACATGTCTACATGTACATGGAGCTCCTTTTAGTCAGGGAACACAAAAATCGGCACGGTGACCATTTCCTCCTTCAAAACATCCAAACTCTTTTGGCAGTCATCGTCCCAGCAAAATGTCGCATCTGTTTTTAGAAATATTTCCATGGGTGCAGTGATATGCACACATTCCTTGATGAATTTCATGTAATACCTTGTGGGGCCCAACGTCACACACAATTGCTTGAGATTCTTCGGAGGCTCGAAACTAATAATTATGACAATTTTGGCAGGGTCTACCATCAACCCTTGCTTACAGACTACATGGCCCAACAACATCCCATTTAGTACACAGAATATACATTTCTTCAAACTAAGGGAAATATGATACTTTTGATATGTATCCAACATAAGGCGAAGACTGGCAACTTGTCTTTTAACTAGCCCAAACACAGTGCAATCATCGAAGTAGACCTCCAAAAACTTGTGAATAAACTCCTTGAAAGCAACGACTACTACCCTGGAGAAAATTGCAGGGGTATTCTTAAGTCTAAAAGGCATAATTGTATACTAGAAACACCCCCATTCAATAGCAAAGGTAGTCTTACTTCTATCCTCTATCGCGATCTTGATCTTATGGTACCTCGAGAACCCACATTTAAATGAGTAAGCCTCATAACCTCCAACATTTTCCAGTACTTTGTTTGTGAATGGCATAGGAAATGGACCATGGGCACAAGCATCATTCAAATTCTTTAAGTCTACACATATCCGAGTTTTTCCCTACATTTTCTTCTCTTGAACCACCATGGGACTAACCTATTTTGATTCTTCGACATGTTCAATAACCCCAGCTACAAGTATCTTATCCAATTCAACATGCACCTTTTCTTTATATTTAGAATTCAACCAATAGGGGAACTGTTTCATTGACTTTGTGTCTGGATTGAGAGTTATCTTCATAATGCCTAGATCCCCTACTATCCCATTCAAATCAGAGAACTTGGTAAGAAACAAGTCCCGATACTCCCGTATTATCTCCATAACTTTCCCCACTGTATATTTGTCCCAATAGTAACCTATGTTTGCAAACTTCAATTGTGCTTCTGATCCAATATTCACATGCTTGGTCTTCAAAGGTTGTGAAATATTAGGAACCTCCGGCTTAGGCCCTACGACTTCACGTTTTCCTTATGACTCAGGAATATTGATGTTCCTAGGATCTTCTTCGCCTTCCTCAGCGGTCACATTGTAATATTCGAGTGCATGGTGCAACTTCGTACTCCAATCTAGTTGTACCCATGTAACATGTTCTTCAAGAATTCTGAATATTGCAACTTTCATCTCTTGTAACGCTTCATCAATACATGCAAATACATCTTCAAAGCTAAAAGTTAACAGAAAAATTTCTTTCAGAACATCCATTCTACGGTTCCATGCCATAGTTTCGTTTCCAGATACCTGTTCATTAGAATCATATCCAAAGTGTGGAAAAATATATGAACCCACTCTGGCTATCATTCTTCTCCCGAAGCTTTCATCTATCAAACCAGGTGCTCATGCAGATCATCCTTCCATGTGTATTTCTCCATATTTTGGGCATTGGCATATCCAAATCATAGCTTCATCATCCGTCGGTATTCCTTCTAGTCTGCAAAGTTTTCCTTATGTGTACCCCACCATCTAGCAAGTGTAGCTCTTAGCGCGAGGTCTAATGCCTGGAACCGATGTTCATGTGGTACACCCCTTTCAAATTTATCTACAAATAAATTGACATCTTATAAACAATCATAATGCAGTAAATTACATACCTCAATGGATGCACATCAGAGTGAGTTTGTAATCATGTTGCATCGCAATGATGATACCTCATGCAACCTATTTTCCACTGTTCGAACTCCTCATATGAATATAAATTATAGGATTTATCGTTCTCACATGTAATTCTCCCATCCACCATAGGTTTGATCCAATCTTCATCTTGCGTAGTCAGCTTATAGATCTGTTCTATATCGTCGTCCTATTCATAATCAAGGACTGGTTCAGTATATTGCAAACCCTCAGGTGGATTTGATGGAACAATAACCCTTAGTTCTTTCTTTTCAAATGTTATACTGCATTTCTTTAGGTTGATGACCATGTTCATATCAAATGCCCAATCAATTCCAAGTAGAATTGGATATGGGTTACAATATTCCACTATTTCGATCACTTCAAAATCGACTATGGCACACATCCCTTAAATATCCATAGTCACTCCATGTAGGCACCCCATAGGAATAAACTTTTGTTGATTTTCCATTCTCAGCTAGACCGAGGACCACTGTAGTGTTGGTTTTCCCATTCTTTCCCAAGTTTTCTTTGGCAAAACATTTGCATCAGACCCTAAATCAAGAATTACCTAATCCATTTTGTATTCTCCAATCTGGCAATCATTCTCATTTCACAACTAGTCCTTTTCTTAATCTTTTCTACCTTATGTACCATGTGTTGTTCTGATAGTGTCTTATTCTTACCAGTACAATTTCTTACCAATGCAATTATATATTAATTTTTACAATCCTTCTACTTCCTTCTTATCACTTAGGAGATTCATGTAGGTTTTCAAAAATGATGCTAATAAGTAAGGGTCTGCCTCCAGCTCCATAATGGTATCTTCAGGATTTCCCATACCTTGAGTCCTTGACTTAGAAGCTCCTTCATCTCCTTCATCTCCTTTTTTCTTCCATAAATGTTTCCTTCACCTTATTTACATCAAATCTTGTCTCCTTATCAGTAGCCTTCCAAACCCATACATTTTCCTCTGGTTTCTTCCCCTTATCATCCTTGGTAGCTATGCCACTTCGCGTGACAATGTTAACACCAGGACCTTCTTTATGTAGTTCAGATCTCATCATCTGGATGTTCTGGGTAAGCTGCTAATTCTAAGTCTTATTTTCCTGCATCTTCACAATGAGCACAGGATATTCTTCTATGACATGATGAAATTGGTGACAATGTTGACATGAAGGGTGCGTTGTATTCTGACAATCACGTGAAAAGTGACCTGGTTCTCCATAGTTGTAACATATATCCTGACCACGACCTCTTCTAGTCCCTCCTCCACATCTTCTTCCTCGTCCTTGAAATCCTTCACGCGTTGCAATTGCACCTTGATCTTGAGGATGAGCCTCAATCTCTACTATATATGTTGGTGTTCTATCCATCATCAATTCGTAACTTAGGAAATTTCACTCATCGTGACCCACAGACTTACATAAATTACAGAACAACTATTGTGGAGTCTACACAAACTTTTGTAGTAGATGAAAATTTCCCATCATGTGTTTCCCTATAATATAATAAATAGCACACCATGGTACCATTCCCATACTTGGCCCAATGGTGTTCTCTAGTTTCAAGTGGACAGGACCCCCTCCAACTAGGTAATTCTAGTACACTGGGTAATGATCCTTATGATGACCCTAGCCCTTACATTTCAAACACCATACTTCTACATGGACCTCATTCTGGACTTGTTTTCTCTTCTTGGGGCTTTGCAACTCCATATGCAGGCTAGCCAGCTGTGACTGAATTTGTCGCACTCCCAGATGTGTATCCTGAATGGGTGAGGCTTCTAATTTAATAGTAACCTCTACTGCCTCCACCCGCATCCCAACCTTTTTTTGTGGCAATGGCAATATAAAATTTGGAAATAGAAAAGCAATGTACCAGTCCTTGTGTTGATCATATTTGATCAGCATATTAGCCTATTGGAGTAGACATTTCAACCTCTGATCAAAGTCCCATGCAAACTCACTTAACTTTTGCTGCATAAATTTGACCTCTTTCACTGACTAGGCTTGCGACTTAGGCTTCTTGAATTCATTATTGAGTGCTTTCTTTGTTTCGTCTAGTGTTGCATTTGGATGAGATGAACAATACTTAATATACTAGCTTAGTGCTCTATCTTGCAGTGTTGTAACCAATTACGCTTTCTTCAAGTCATCATCTATAATCGGCTATGACTTCCACATAGCATCTACTAGAAACCAAAATTGTTTAGGTTCTTCTGTCTCCAAGCATCTAAATATTGGCATATTCATAGTGTTGGCCATGTTGAATAGTGGAGGTGGAGGTGGAGGCAGAGGTGTAGGTGTGCATGTGTGAGGTAGAGGTGATGGTGGAGGTGGAGTGGAGGGATGTGGTATCCCTACGATACTTTGCTTTATCATCTACAGTGCACCTATAGGTGTCCTCAGAACACTACTTTCTTTGTCACTATCAAATGCTCCTATCAAAGCACTGTACTCAGTAGCTGAATCTAGATCTCTTTTAAAAAAATTTCCACTTCACGTAGCTCCCATCAGATCTCTTCTAAACATTAATTCAATGGCATAACCCTTTTCTCACACAATAGCATTTTAATCAAAATTTTCAAGGAATTATGTTACTTACCTCTTGGTACTTTGAAGAATCATCGTTCATCTTCATTATAACTTACAAATGTATCGATCATGAACTGAGTGATGAACCCACCCAAAATGCTATTGATCTAGTAATTGAAAGCCCTCGCAATCTTGTTTTCCAAAGCTTCCAGGTGCTGGACCAATTCTGGAGTCCACACAATAGGGCTATCCAATTTCCATGTACCCTGGCTGTCTGCCAATTTAGATAACCACTGGTTTAATTTGCACCAAAAATAGTAGAAGGAAATTTTGTGCTCATCTGTATATAGATATCAATTCAACCACTCTTCCTTTGACGTGCATGGATTCATATTTTCCTGAGCTGCAAATTCGTGCAACTTCCGATCTATCAACTTCTTAATTTCCTTCTTAGTTTGAAACCATTTATTCGACATCACACATTTCTGATATAGATCTGAGTCCTGGCAATGGAACCATTTGTTGGCTTGAGGGGGTCTAGACCCAGGTTCAAATTTCGCTGCGCCAACCAACAAAACCCTTCACTATTGTCCCTTTTGGAAAAAACACACATAGCACAGGCTGTAGTCTCACCCGAAGAAGTATTGGGGGATGACAAAACTAGGTTTCTACATCCAGAGGTCTATGTGATGGGTTTCTATTACTTATAGGACTTTATCCCGACCTTCATGAACCCTAACCCTTAAAATGTAGAAATCACAATAACTTGTAGGTATGTTAGACTTTAGGCTTCTGTGGAAGTTTTTTGCAGTGGTATGATCCGGATTGTCCACAGTTTTTTGTTCATTGTGTCGACGTTTCAAACCCCAAAGGGGGTCCATCATCATGACAAATCAGAAAGAAGAAAATGAATGAAAGATTATTGAGAGAAGGAGCCATGAATCTGGATATAAATAAACCAAGAACCCTAATTTTATATAAGGGCCGAAACTTGATTTCGAAAAAAAAAATCCTTTCATATTTAATTAATTATTTAATTATTCAAA
>APFE030009552.1:30510-47666 GCA_000404065.3 Pinus taeda
TATCATGCAGAACATAATCAGCAAAGATTTGTAAGCAAAAGGCTCAAATGAGGTATAACTGACTCCCCTTCTCTGTTTTCCCCAATCATTAACTAACATCCCCAAAGAGGTCAAGATCTGCTTGACACCTCTTAAGTTCATCATCTCCATAAACATTGGCTTGAGTAAAGATCTGCTTTAGTCAAAGTTGTTCCATATCTTCTCCCGAAGTATGGTCCTACCCCCTGTAACAGCCTAAGTTCTCCGGAACTTGGCGCCTTCTTGCCATCTCCATATTAACCACTAACATTATTATTTAGCTCCCTATTCTTCCCGTCCCCCTATTAATATTAAGTAAAATTCCCCTATGTAATATCCCTCCCCCTGGTTGAAAAATAACCATAACAACTCCTGAGAATTGTTCAGTTTATCAGAAACTAAGCAAGAACCCCGACCTCTAAAACCACTTTCCAAATACTTTGGACTCCTTCCAAAGTATAAAATTCCCCCGAAGTAGTCGGACCCCTTCCGAAACCTCAAAAATCCTTCACACCCACGTACTTACCTTTTCTCCTCAAAACCATTTTTTGCGTCGCAACCTCGCACTCTCACAATCATGCAAAACATTGCCCATTCGTCCCCCGCCGATGCGATATCGCGAAATCGGCGATCGACGATCACAAACGCCGAGTGTCCAATCCATTCACCTCTCCATCCCTGCTGATGCGATATCGCGATATCGCATATCAGCGATCGCAAGCACCAAATGTCCAACCCAATGATCCCCCTCTTTCCCCACCGACGTGATATCGAGATATCGCATCGGAGTCTCTTCACCACAGTCCATCCAGTATCTCACCACGTCGCGCTATACCAGGGACCCACAGCTGACGTCATCCACCGTACAGCCGACGCAATGCTTACGTTAGCAGCCAGAAAAGCCGAAAAAGCTTTGCGCAGGAAGAAAAGTCGCATTTCGGAGCTCCAGATCAAGAAACAGAGGCAGTTTCCGATGCGCGAATAGCGCGAAGTGCTATTCGCGCATCGCTATGGGAAATAGGCCATTTCGAGGAATCTTTAGGGAATCTTCTGATTTCCGAGCCCACTGCGTGCCGAAAGAGCCCGAAAATCGCCCAATCGTGCCAAAGGATCCGGTTTGAAGACAGCAGCAGATCAGTCACAGAGTTTAAAGTGTATCAGATCAAATCAGCAGGCATCAAGCGTGTCAAAAAGTATCAGTCAACGGCGGAAACCATCAATGTAGCGGCAAAGCGTATCAGAGAATATCTTGAGCAGCGGCCCAAAGCAAGAGAAAATTGAATATCTTCCAGCAGATTCACCAAAGGAGAGCGAAACTACTTGAAGCTCTCAAATCATAATAATTGCACATTCAATTCGCACCAAAGCCGAACTGCAGCCTCGGAGCACATTCACTCCAGCAGCACCGCATCTGGTCCCCAAGGGCCACTTCGTCACCTGTTACGATCCAGCTGTCCCCAGCGCAGCCAAAAAGATTTACTTGCATTTAATTCCAACAGCATTTATATTTTTGAAGAGTTCTAAGCAGACCTGTCAAGGTCACTTGTAATGATGTCTTTCCGATATTTTGTTTATAAATACCACCCTAAGCGATATTGTGAAGGGTTGGTTGGTTGGTAGTAGTTGTTGGTCAGTTTTCTTTCTAGCATTTTCTCTGAGCAAAGACTCACACTGTAACTGTCATATTTTTCCATAATCAAATATTGCTGAAAGCATGGATTGTGAAACAACTTGCTGTTTTCTCTTGGCCAAGGAATGATCACAGAATTCCTGTGTCTCTGCATGATCCAATAAGTGTTCTTCTTCCCTGTTCATTTTATGTTTTTATCACCTTTCCACATTTCTAAATTGCAGGAAAAAAGAATAGTTTAAGATTTGTTTCATTACACCTTAAGTTCAATTTCTTCATTTTTCAATGTTTTCTTCAGAAACAGTTATGAGCTTGCATTCTTAAATGATCTCGTTTACCCTATTTCTTTCACATATGAGTGCATGTCTTTGGAATTCTTAACTGCTCCGGGATCCCACTCATCCATTTCTCCTCTTTGTCAGCATGATGAAATGATTCTCTTTTGCCTTTCATCCCTGATGTCCATTCCATACTTTTAGCAGACTGAGTATTGTATCTTGTGTGGCTATCCCGCTCTGTATCCCCTTGTGACCAAGAAAACGCTTGCATGCCTCAATCTGTGACTCCATGCCCAATGGTTCAAAACTTATAACAGCTTACTTTGCCTCTTTATTCAAGAATCCTACCTTCCTTCCAATCATAGTCAACATCCCCTTGAAGTCAGAAAGCTAGCCAGAAATCATCAACTAAGGTTGAATCTAAAGGAGAGAGCCCTCTCCGATTGCAGGTGGGCTAGAACATGCAATCAGAAGATTGGTTTGTGGTTACCTCGGCCGTATCCCTAATAGGAGCCTAGGGACAACCTGAGTGATAACATAATGGCGAGTCCACTGGGGACCTCCTCAGATAAATCAATGTAATCAATCTGCAGCTCTATAGTGGAAGAAACCGACTTGTAAAAGCCTCGGTCGACCTGTATCTGCGCACTCCTTTGGGGAATCACTCACTCAGTTAATATTTAAATCCCACTGGAGGAAGTGCTCCTATTTTTGAAGGCTTGTCACGCTTAGTTCTGATCTTTTATGTTGGACAGAGATCAGGCACTTCAGAGTCCAGACATCCACCTGACGACTCCACTTCATTTTCAAACAAAGGCTCCACTGAGGAACAAACCAAATGTTACAGCCAAGTACCCCATGTATTAACAACAAGAGAGAATGACGGAATCTTGGGAAGAACTTCCGATAGAGGAAGCTTTAGAGAAATGCAGAGAAAGTTTATCAAAGTTTGAGCTGGATGATTTTTTTTTTCAGAAAGGTATTGTCAAAAATACCTGGCAGCCGGAATAAACTGTTCCTTAGTTTGTTGTGGAAAAATATGAGAATGAAATTGAACTCTTGGGAGCTCAAAGTCAGTCTTATGATTTCTGCAACCCTCAAGAGTTTTGCCGAAATCTTCCTCCTCCAGTTCAGCAGGAAATAGTGTTGTCTCCTGAATTATAGTTTGAGTATGATCTAGGTTCCAAGGGAAAGACAGAAGGATCAATGGCTAGGGTCATTACTGACGATGTAACTGATCCTTCTAGCCCAAAGAACCTGGAATCATGCCTAAGCTTCAATGCCCATATTCAGGAGGGAACACTGTTGCCTGAGGACCTGAGGATTCTGCGTGATCTGGGATCCAAGGGAAGGACAGATATATCATCTGCTAGGCTCATTACCGAAGATGCAACTGCTCCCCTCAACCCAGAAGGTCCCAAATCATGTCGAAGTCTCCCGTCCTCAACTCAGGAGAAGATGTCGCCACCTGCTGATTCACAGACTCTGCATGAGTCTATTGAAGATTCAAAAGAAGCAGAGGAAGTTCTCTCACAGGGTAAGTTCATTGATCCAATCGCAGATTACATGGAACTTTGGCTTAACAAAATTTTGCTAACATGTTTTCTCAGTGAAGACCGTAAGCTTCAGCGACAAGTGATGGAGGCCACAATTTTGGTTGTAAAAGCATATGCCCGGATGATGCTTTTGCGTTCAGAAACGATTAGTCAGCAAGATTATCTCGTTTCACAGTCGCTTAAATGGCTGCACTAGTTATTTGATTTTACCTAACAGCAAAGTAACTGCTGGTTAGGGCAGGTAGGTAGAAGGAATAAAGTGGCCGGAGAAAATAAATTTTGCAAAGGACAGCAAGAAACTAAAAATCAAGGCGTTCTGGCCTACTGTTCTTGACTTCCCGCAAGGAGAAGCCATCCCCGAGTGGAGCCACTGTTAGTTCCTGCTGCAGCAGCTATTCATTTTTCATGATTGGCATTTCACAGGCCAAATATGTCATACTTTTCTTGTTGCAATGCTCCATATTTGCTCAAACAGTCTCCAAATGAATAAGGCTACTTCAAGTTCATTCAATTTCCTTCAAATTTTGTAAAGTTATCCTGGTATCGCTACTTTTAGTTAAAGGGAGGTCCGAATAGTTTAATCTTGGTCTCCCTAGGTTTAAATTTCATGTTTTAGAATATAGAGATTGCAAGTCTGTCCAAACAGTTTAATCTTGGCAGACTCTTAGATAGGTAGAGAAACAGAAGAGCCCAACAGCTTAATCTGGCTCTGGAAGAAATAAGGGTAGTATGTAGATAGGAAAGCATCAAAAGAAAATGTATGACGGGTTTGCAAGTCTAAGTGCACCCCCAAACAAAAGAAGAAAAAATGCTAGGCAATAGTTGGGTAGGTAGTTCTGAGGCTGTTGAATTGCGACCAAGTTCCAAGTTTTCAGGTGTCATATCAGGCAGAACAAAATCAGCAAATATTTGTAAGCAAAAAGGCTCAAATGAGGTATAACTAACTCCCCTTCTCTACTTTCCCCGATCATTAACTAACATCCCCAAAAGAGGTCAAGATCTGCTTGACACCTCTTAAATTCATCATCTTCATCACTCTGCCTTGAGGAAAGATCTGCTTTACTCAAAGTTGTTCCATATCTTCTCCTGAAGTATTGTCCTACCCCCTTTTAACAGCCTAAGCTCTCCTGAACTTAGCGCTTTCTTACCATCTCCATATTAACCACTAACATTATTATTTAGCTCCCTATTCTTCCCGTCCCCTTATTAATATTAAGTAAATTCCCCCTATATAATATCCCTCCCCCTGGTTGAAAAATAACCATATCAAGTCCCGGGAATTGTTTAGTTTATTAGAAAGTAAGCAAGAACCCCAACCTCCGAAACCACCTTCTAGATGCTATGGACTCCTTCCAAAGTATAATTCCCCCGAAGTAGTCGGACCCCTTCCGAAACCTCAAAAGCCCTTCACACCCACTCACTTACGTTTTCACCTCAAAGCCGTTCTCGTGTCGCAACCTCGCCCTCTCACATTCATGCAAAAAATTGCTCATCCGTCCCCCACCGATGCGACATTGCGATATCGGCGATGAGTGATCACAAATGTCGAGTGTCTAATCGATTCACCTCTCCGTCTCCGCCGATGCGATATCGCGATATCGCATATCGGCAGTCACAAGCGCCAAATGCCCAACCCAATGATCTCCCTCTTTCCCCGCCAACGCGATATCGCGATATCGCATCGGAGTCTCTTCACCACAGTCCATCCAGTACCTCACCATGTCGCATTGTACCAGGGACCCACAGCTGCCGTCATCCGCCGTACAGCCGACGCCATGCTTACGTCAGTAGCCAGAAAAGCCGAAAAAAGCTTCGTGCAAGGAGAAAAGTCGCACTTCGGAGCTCCAGATCAAGAAATATAGGCAGTTTCTGATGCGCGAATAGCGCGAAGCGCTATTCGCGCTTCGCTACGGGAAATAGGCCATTTCGAGGAATCTTCAGGGAATCTTCTGGTTGCCGAGCCCACTGCGCACCGAAAAAGCCCGAAAATCGCCCAATCGTGCCAAAGGATCTGGTTTGAAGACAGCAGCAGATCAATCACAGAATTTAAAGAGTATCAGATCAAATCAGCAGGTATCAAGTGTGTCAAAGAGTACCAGTCGACGGAGGAAACCATCAGTGTAGCGGCAAAGTGTATCAGAGAATATCTTGAGCAGCGGCCCAAAGCAAGAGAAATTTGAATATCTTCCAGCAGATCCGTAAGAGGAGAGGGAAATTACTTGAAGCTCTCAAATCATAATAATTGCACATTCAATTCGCACCAAAGCCGAACTGCAGCACCAAAGCACATTCACTCTAGCAGCACCGCTTCTGGTCCCCAAGGGCCACCTCATCACCTGTTCCGATCCAGCTGCCCCAGCGTAGCCAAAAAGATTTACTTGCATTTAATTCCAGCAGCATTTATATTTTTGAAGAGTTCTAAGCAAACCTATCAAGGTCACCTATAATGATGTCTTTTCGACATTTTGTTTATAAATACCACCCTGAGCGATATTGTGAAGGTTTTGTTGGTTAGTAGTAGTAGTTGTTGGTCAGTTCTCTTTCTAGCATTTTCTCTGAGTAAAGACTAGCACTGCAACTGTCATATTTTTCATAATCAAAGATTGTTGAAAGCATGGATTGTGAAACAACTTATTGTTTTCTCTTGGCCAAGGAATGATCATGGAATTCCTGTGTCTCTACATGATCCAATAAGTGTTTTTCTTCCCTGTCTATTTTATGTTTTATCACATTTCCGCCTTTCTAAGTTGCAGAAAAAAAGAATAGCTTAAGATTTGTTTCATTACACCTTATGTTCAATTTCTGCACTTTTCGATGTTTTCTTTAGAAATGGTTATGAGCTTGTATTCTTAAATGATCTGGTTTACCCCGTTTCTTTCACATAAGAGTGCATGTCTTTGGAATTCTTAACTGCTCCAGGATCCCACTCATCCATTTCTCCTCTTTGTCAGCATGATGAAATGATTCTCTTTTGCCTTTCATCCCTGATGTCCATTCCGTACTTTTAGCAGACTAAGTATTGTATGCTGTGTGGCTATCCTTCTCCGTATCCCCTTGTGACCAAGAAAACGCTCGCATGCCTCAATCTGTGACTCCATGCCCAATGGTTCAAAACTTATAACACCTTACTATGCCTCTTTATTCAAGAATCCTACCTTCCTTCCAATCACAGTCAACATTCGTTTGAAGTCAGAAAGCTAGCCTAAAATCATCAACTAAGGTTGAATCTAAAGGAGAGAGCCCTCTCCGATTGCAAGTGGGCTAGAACCTGCAATCAGAAGATTGGTTTGTGGTTACCTCGGCCGTATCCCTAATAGGAGCCTAGGGACAACCTGAGTGATAACAACACTAAACACTCATACAAGATCACTGCACTACTAAAATCAATTAGAGACACATATATCCTTCATCATAGATTTTTAAGCTACTTACAATTCATTCATACTAGTTCAATAATTCATTTACAAAGCATTCAACTTTGTCAGAAATATCACATACATATTATTATGAAGTATAAATCATCAATAGACAACAACACTCACAACATGATTGATCAAGCATTATTAAATCCACACACTTTAGAAACCCTAGCATATATACGTGACCCTTACAAAATAAAATTGTGTGTGTACGTGCCTTTCATGAATCATATTTGCATATAGATCTTTCCATTCCTTAGAATCGATGCATTACTATACATAGGTAGAATTGTGTATATACACACCTTTTCTAAGACAAACTAGCATACATATCTGTAATTATTAACTCATTCCTTCATTGCACAAAATTTTTTTAGTCAAACCCAGATCTGGGAAAACCTAGTAAACATCATACATTAGCACATTTTTACAACAAATCAATCCATAAGAAAATCATGTAGTCATTTCATATCTACAAGATTTAATTCCACATCATATTCCTTGTGCAACCTTATTTCAGATTAAGCAATTCATCAATAACCCATTACTTGTATGTTTAACACTTTGACCTTCATCTCCTTATATAACTTATGCCCTATCCAATACCACGGGTCAAATCCTTAGTAATGTCACTGGTATTCTTAGATGGGATCAAATATTCATTGTCACACTCAATATTATGGGTCAATACCATGGTAAATATCCTGGGTATTTAGGATACCATGGTGTAAAAATTGTAAGCACTTTTTATTTTCCATACATAAGTAGGGATGTGGCTTTGCTTCATGAAACCTACCTGTATTTATGAAACATCACCTTCCTCATTCTTCTGTCTCTCAACTACCATGACTTTGTCCAAACTCTTTGTCACATGTGTACAAGCTTGTAAAATCATCCTATTAGCATCATGTTGGAAAAATTCACATGTAGGTTTCCTTCAAGGATAACACATGTGTCATAATTCCAATAATCTCCCCCTTTGGACTTGATGGAAACCAACGTGGTCTTTGGTTACCAACCATTTGTAGATACCTCTAAATATACCAAGTTTCTCTCAAAGCGAGAATTCTCGAAACACGGGGAAATTCTACCCCTTTGACATCAAGAGAAAAGGGCTAACCAATAGGAATGAGTTAGTGTGAAATTAAGTGCTACATAAGACTGATCACTGAATGCAGACCATGCTCCCCCTAAGCATATGTTGAATTTTCTACATATATACAAAGAATTAACTAGACATGACTTTTCCTATCACCAATAACTTATATTACGAATCTCCCAACGTAGTGGTGTTACATATTACATTAAATCCCCAACATGGGATGACATACATAATTGACTTGACCCCAATAGTGCACGCATGATTGGATATTACAATTATTACACCATAGGTATTTACATGACCTTTACATCAAATGACAGATATATTATTTATAACCAAGACCAAAGACCTCAATAGTGAGGTAGAAATGCCAAGATAGTCTTTAGTACTATATACCATATAGTATATGTATTATAAGCATCTGAAAACATCACCATGAACCTCATCAAAAGGTAAGTCACCAAAATGTGTTTCTTTAGCAGCATAAATAAAAATCATAATGCCATTAATGTACTATAAGAAGGAAGGAAAGAAATGATCCCCATGAACCTATGTCAACTATTCACTTTTAGATCTCATTATATCAATATCTTCATTAGTGAGGTCATCAAAGAAACTTCATGAATCAAAGCATCAATTACACATGGAAGAAACTCGTAAACCTTTATAAGAAAATATTATTTCTAAGTAGAATCAATTGAATCAAGCCATCAACATCAGAATAAGAAAGCCAAATAATAATTGTTTGAAGCATATCATAGCCTTTTCCTCAGTCTGTCCTATTGTTTCTTCACCATAGGAAATCATACGCATTTGTCTAGATCAAAATACACATACACACACTACTGTTCTTCATCAAATCTAGGTACATATAGTAAACTCCAATAAATTTCATTTTCAACTCCCTATAAAATTGAATGATTGGTCAGAAAGATTAACAGATTGATGAAGTAGAGACCACTCCTAACTTTTGTCTGAGATTGAAAGGAATCAAATGGAATAGACTTTGTAAAGATATATGTAGCTTCTTCTTTTGAGGGAACGTACTCTAGTTTGACCTTTTCTTCAAGCACCTATTCTCTCAGAAACTAATGTTTTATTGGAATATGCTTGGTTTTTGAGTGCATGACAGGATTTTTAGAAATACTTATAGCACTCGAATTATCACATAGAATATGAATAGGTAGAGAGGAATTGATTTGAATATCTTGCAAATTTTGCATTGTTAAAAGAATTTGTCTGAAGCAAGATGCAACAAAAACATATTTAGCTTCTGCAATGGATAAAGATATGGATTTTTGTTGTTTGCTAAAACATGATACCAAGTGGGCCAATATAAAATGCTCCTCCATTAGTGCTTTTTTTATCATCAACATTTCCTGCCCAATATACATCTGTGTAAGCATAAAGAGTAAGATATGCATCATTTGGATACCATAAATGAAATTCTTGAGTTCCTTGTAGATACTTAAATATTCTCTTAACTCAATGAAGATGAGTTTATTTTTTATTTTCTTGATGTTGGGAATAGTACTGAGGGGGTGGGGTGGGGTGAATTAGTATTAGTCAAATCAATAACTTTTTCTTTTTATACTCTGATTTATATACGCTACTTCAATTAAGGTAACTCATGTGTACAGGAAATTGTTTTTAAGGAAACTAGCATAGATAAAACAAACTTATGATTCAGTTATTTCATCATATGTTGATCTTTAATTATTACATCAATACTTCATTAACCATATAAATGGTAACCATGTGAAGTAATGACATAACAAACCATCACTCATAAGAAACACACATGAACACCAATGTTTAAGGTGTAAACCAGATGTGGAACAAAAACACCTGTTACTGTCTTCTTTTAATATAGGAAAAACATGTTTACAATCTTGTATTGGTGGAGACTCATACCAGTACACAGGAACCCACTTGTAGAAGGCTACAACCTTCTCTCATTCTCCAACTTCTATTGGAATGGAGCTACAACCCCCTAGCTCTTGTACTAGTCAATTCATTTACTAGTATGTAGGCGCCGACCTACTGAAGGCTCCAACCTTCACTGATTTTCTAGCTGCTACTAGAAGGGAGCTCCAACCCCCTAGCTCTTCTACTAGCCAATCCATTTAATAGTACATAGGTGTTAGCCTGCAGAAGGCTCCAACCTTCACTCTTTTTGAAGCTACTATTGGAAGGGAGCTCCAACCCCCTCACTCTTGTATTGGTCGATATGTTTACCAGTATGTAAGCATTGGCCTACAAAAGGCTACGACCTTCTCTCTTCCTCTAGGGACCACGTTTCATAATTTTTCAGACTGTATACTCCCATAACACAACACCACAATCTAAAGGCTATGTTTCATAAAATTTTGATACTGGACCCATCAACAACATTGAAGCTAAAAATCAATCACAACTACAATACAACCATCAAATACATCTGCATCAACCAATCACTGAAACTCAATCATCAATCTTTAAATCAACCACAATTGAATCAATCAATCAATGACAATCCATGATCACTGAAGCAAATCATAATCAATTAATCTGAACATTTAGAACACAGTCATCAGAATGGAGAGCAGAGCCCAGAACTCTGCAACAACAACCAGAACTGACTGCAACTTCAAATATCATATTTCATAATGTATATGCTACTTCGATGTGCTGAACTAGCATGTATACACACTTTTATCAAATTTAATTAGCGTGTAGTTATGCAAACCTTAACTCATAACTTTGCAGCTATTCTAGATTTCAGTCATACCCAGACCATAACGTTTATGGAATAAAACATGTGTCAGTATTCAGATCTAGACTATCCATGATAAAACAGCATAATGATAATTCATTTTAAGTCTTATGATCTCGATCCATCGTCCATAATCAACCACATAGGTGCATCCTTAGTTTAGATCAAGAAAATCATCAAAAACCCATAATCTTCATATTTGATCTAGCACTTCATAAGATATTCAATACTTGCACACCTTGGCCTAATGACCTTATCCTCCTTATATAGTTTCATACCTTTCTCAATACCTTGGACCAAATACCTAGGGTAAATACCTTGTACCAAATACCTCAGACCAAAACCTTTATTTTCCATCCCACACATGCTTTTCCTTTTCTGAAAGTGCATGTATACGTATACACCCCTTTTTTCTGTTAACCCACATGTATACGCTGCTTGGACAAAGTGAACCAGCATATACTTCTTAAACCACTAGCTTTCTTCAACCTCTAGAGTTTGATCTGTAATCCTTTGTTGTTAACATGCTGCATTGTGAATTATCATTTGAGTGATTTGCCATCAAGGACAATGCCTGTATCATAATGCCAACAATCTCCCCCTTTGGAATTGATGGCAACAACAATACCAAGATACTCTCCCCCTTTGAAATCAAGGGAAAAGGGCAGACCAAGATATTCTCCCCCTTTGATATGAATTATGTTTTCAATGCTCCCCTGATTACATGCTAACTTCTCTGATTAAGCTCCTCGTTTATACATACTGAGATGAACTAAACCATCCGTGCTCCCCCTGAGCACATGCAGAGTTTGCAAAAATAGTTTTCAAAAGAATAACATGACTCTATAACTCAACTAAGTGAGTATGACCTTCCTATCACCAATGAATCATACATACATCAATCTCCCAACCAAGTGGGAATACACCAATTTTGACTCATCCACCCAACCAAGTAGGGATATACCAAATGTTTATACATGATTGAAATAGAAATTATTACATCATCCTTCCCATGGATAGTGGGGTTACAAATTAGGTCTCTTCATGACCTTTACATCAAATTATATACATGACATTTATAACAAGGACCAGCAATATAAACAAGACCATGATAGTCATCAACAACTATCCTACATGTTATATAAACTAGACCAACAACTTCTTTCAATAGCATCAATATCAACAGCATGTATATGTCCATCATCAAAAGAGTCACCTGAATAAAAAAAACTATGTCGATCAAGAAATATAAGCATATTCATGTACCAAGATCTTCTAACATAATGCCAAAAATGATTTATTATAAGCATATGATCCCCCTAAACATGTGCCAACTATTCATTGTCAAATATGATCATTGCAAATATCAGTAAGAATCATCAAGGCATCATCATCAAGTAGATATACATCAACTTTTTAACAACTTATGAGCACCAACATATTTCCACATATCATCAGCAGATTGTAACCATCATCAAATAGAGCGGATAATTGACTGAACCACATCAGATCCCTTTTCCTGAGTCTGTCCCTATGCCTTTTTTGTCTCAAACCAACATATAGGTGACTGTGCAGCTTCAAAATGGCATATATATGTGACTTGTCTTCATGAAACTTGCGTGTGAGATTTATAAAATTGAAGTTTCACATTTTCAGCTCCTCTGGGTCTGTTATGTATGTACATTGTGCCATGGCACATCTTTCTTATTGTACTTCCTTCTTCTTCCATATCCTTGAGTGTGATGATGTTTTCTCCTTTTGGTATGGTGCTTGAAATTTTCCCCTACATTCCTTTTCTATATGTCCAAACTTGTTAAATGCATAGCATCTTACATGTTTAATATTCCATCTATAATAGTCAATGGCTTCATGACCAAGCATATTGTAAGAAAAACAATATCCCTTAAAGTACTTGGAAGCTAATGATCTTTTTGTGTGACGATCTTCAGCCATTCTACTTTTGCATCTTGCTACAACATGTCAAAAACTATGACATATAAAGCATTCAATTTTATTCATTAGAGGAAATAACTAGCTATCACTTCCATAGTTAGGAGTAAAATATTTTCTTTGAAGGCCTTGTTTCCTTGGTTGTTGGTGGAGCTGACCTCTCATCTCCTTATTGAGCATTTCAGATTTTGCATTAAAGCTCCTTGCCTCATCTTGTGAGCTAGATTCACGTTCAACAGATTCATGAAAACCAAGACCAATTTTGATGGTAGGATACCTTTGACTACTAACAATCTAATCCAAAATCTTAGTACTCTCTTGAAATCCTAAAAGTTTATCCTTTTCTCATAATTTTCCTTTTGAGATATTTACCTCAACCTAATATTTCTCTTCCTTTTCCAGATATTGCTTCTTCAAGGTTTCTTCAACCTTTCTTCCTTCTTCCACTTGTTGCCTTACTTGGAGAATGTCATTTTCTTGTTCTTCATCTACTTGAGGTAGTTATTCATTCTACTTATTTTCAAGATATTCTTTTAGAGAGATGACCTTAGCTTCAAGACTTTCATAGTAACTGTATCTATCTTAAGTCCCTTGATTGTTGTACTCTTTTCATTTACTTCATTTCCTATGATATGACTTCATCATGCAGCTTTTGACATTGATCTTCCTTTTCCTTGTATTGCTTCCTTAATTTGTTTCCTTTCTCCAACTGAGCTTTTAGTCTGGTAAGTTCTTCTTTGAAGACACACTCCCTTTTGTTAAATAGTTCTTGTTGACTTTTGATTTTATCTTTGAGTCTTTTAACTTCTATATATATGTTTCTTTCACGATCACTTCCAATATCTTCAATATTGCATGAATGAAGAAAAGTATCACTAGAAGACCAAAAATTTGTACCTGATACTTCATTTTCTTGTTCATCTTCAATATGAGGTTATTCTAAATCTAAATACTTGCTTCCACCTAATGGCTAATTGTCTCTCCTATTGTCACTGTTCCTTTTAGATGTCTTCTTCTTTAGCTTCTTTCACATTGTTTCTACAGATCTCCTTCAAGCGGTGAAGCTAATGCAAAAGGACCTTCTCGGATACCAATTGTTGGAAATAATACTGAGAGGGGGGGAGGATGAATCAATATTATTCAAATAAATAACTTTTTCTTTTCATATTCTGATTTATATACGCTACCTCAATTTAGGTAAATCGTGTGTACATGCAACTGTCTTTAAGACAACCAACATATATCCAGCAAACTTATGTTTCATTTAATTCATCATTTGTTGGTCTTTAATCAATGCATTAGTATTTAATTAACCATATAAACAATAACCATGTGTAGTAATAACATAACAAACCATCACTCATAAGAAACACACATTAACACCAAGGTTTAAGGTGGAAACGTAATGCGGGAAAAAACCACCTATTGTTGTCCTCTTTTAATATAAGAAAAACATGTTTACAACTTGTATTGGTTCAGACTCATATGAATATGCACACACCCACCTACAAAATGCTAAAACCTTCTCCCATTCTCCAACTTCTACTATAAGGGAGCTACAACCCCCTAGCTCTTATACTAGCTGATCCATTTACTAGTACATAGGTGCCAACTTACAGAAGGCTCCAACCTTCACTCATTTTGTAGCTACTACTAGAAGGGAGCTCCAAACCCCAGGCTCTTGTACTATATGATTCATTTACTAATACATAGGTGCCAACCTACAGAAGGCTCCAACCTCCAAGCATTTTCCAGTTGCTACTAGAAGGGAGCTCCAACCCCTTGGCTCTTTTATTGGCTGATATGTTTACTAGTACATTGATGTTAGCCTACAGAAGGCTATGACATTATCTCTTCCTCCAAGGACCACGTTTCATAAGTTTTTAGAGAGGATACTCCTGGAACAAAACACCACAATATGAAGGCCACGTTCCATCCAAATTTCATACTGGACCCATCAACAACATCGAAGCTCAAAATCAATCACAATTGCAATACAACCATCAAATACATCTGAATCAACCAATGATTGAAATTTAATATCTGAATCAACCACAACTGAATCAATCAATCACTGACAACCCATCATCACTAAAGCAAATCATAGTAAATCAATCTGAACATTCAGAAGACTGTGACCAAAACATAATCACCAAAACATAGAGTAAAACCTAGAACTCTGCAACAACAACCAAAACAAACTTCAACTTCAAATATCATATTTCATAATATATATGCTACTTTGATGTGTCGAACCACTGTGTATACATACTTTTATCAAAGACAACTAGTGTGTAGATCTAAAAATATTAACTCATAACTTTGCAGCTATTCTAGTCTTTAGTCATACCCAGATCATAGCATTTACAGAATAAAACATGTGTCAGTATTTAGATCTAGACTGTCCATGATCAAACCACATAATGATAATTCATTTTAGGTCTTATTATCTCGATTCATCATCCATCATCAACCACATAGGTGCATCCTTGTTTCAGATCAAGCAAAGCATTAGAAACCCATAATCTACATATTCGATCTAACACTTTATAAGATATTCAATACTTGCACACCTTGGCCTAATGATCTTGTCCTCCTTATATAGTGTTATTCCTTTCTCAATACCTTGGACCAAATACCTAGGCTCAATACCTTAGATCAAATACCTCAGACCAAAACCTTGATTTTCCATCCCATACACGCTTTTCCTTCTGTGAAAGTGCATGTATATGTATACACCCCTTCTGTTATGTTATCTCATGTGTATACTCTGCTTGGACAAAGTGAACCAGCATATACTTCTTAAACCACCCTCTTTCTTCAATCTATGGAGTGTGATCTGTAATCTGTTGTTGTTAGCCTATTGCACTGTTATTTGTCATCTGAGTGAGTTTCCATCAAGGACAACACCTCTATCATAATGCCAACACTTGAAACTATCCAACATTTCTATCTGCGTACATGATATCTAGTCTTGTGCCTGTCAGATGAAGAAAGTGTCTGATCATAGATCTATATTCTAGTTGGTTGACTGGGGGAGAATCATCATGTGATCTAAGATTACATCATATTACCATTGGTTTCCATATAGGATTGTAGTCTTTCATTCCATATTTCTTCAAAATCTACTTCAGGTACTTTTTCTGTGAGAGGAAGATACCATTATTTTCTTGTTGTACTTGTAGACCAAGAAAATATGTTAGTTCTTCAAATAGGTCATTTCAAGTTCTTGTTGCATGACAAAAGAGTTTTTTTTACTCATCCACTCTTCATTGCTATGAAATATGATGTTATCTATGTAAACAACACCAATTAAAATATTACTATCATCCATCTTTATATATAGGTTTCTATCTACATACCCCTTAGTGAAACCTTGTTGATCAAGATATTTTTCCAGATGGTAATACCAAGCACGAGGAGCTCATTTTATCCCATATAATTCCTTCTTAATTTTGCAAACAATATTTTTATCATCTCCTAAAATTAGTCCTTCAAGTTGTTCAATATAGACTTCTTCTTCTAGATCCACTTTTAGAAATGTAGATTTAACGTCCATTTGATAAAATTTGAAATTATGAAATCTTGAAAAGGAAAGAAACATTCTTATGGCTTCAGGTCTAGCCACAAGTGAAATTTTTTCTTCAAAGTCTATTCCTTTTTGTTGCATATAGCCTTTGCATACAAGTCTTTCTTTGTTTCTAATTACCTCTCCATTTTCGTTTAATTTGTTTTTGAATGCCCATTTTGTCCCAATAACATTTTTCTCAAGAGGTTTTGGTACTAATTCCCATGTATGGATCTTTTCTATTTTGTTAAGTTCTCCATCCATAGCCTTAACCCAACATTCATCTTTGCTCGCTTTATTTAAATTTTGTCATTCAATTGTGGATAGTAAGGCTAGATAACTAAATGTTCCAACAAGAGTTCTTCTAGTTTGTACTCAAGCTTCCTTTTCGCCTAGGTTTTGAGATTATGGATGATTTTTCTGAACATACCTTGATGGAGTCTTTTACGATGCTTCTGTATTGTCACTTCCTTTTTCTAATGCTTCACTGATTCTTTCTCCAACAATCTTTTGGCTTGTTGTAAGAGTATCTTCGTCATCTAGTGCTTCCTTTTTGGTACCTGTGGATGCTTCATAAATCACAACAACAATGCATTCAAAAATATTTTGAAGCCTTTTATTTTAACATCTATAACCTTTTCTTATAGAAGAGTATTCAAAGAGAATTCCTTCATCAACTCTAGCTTAAAACTTTCCAAGTTTATCATCATTATTATTTATGTAACATTTACTTCCAAAAACTCTAAAATGCTTAATAATGAGAGGTTTAAACAAAGTCTTTGAGTAGAAATCACATGAGATAATTTTTTTGGTTGACGCATTTCAAACCAACAAGTGTGGTTCATCATTAGGACAAGATGAAGAGGTAGACCATGGCAAA
>APFE030009558.1:0-11094 GCA_000404065.3 Pinus taeda
ATATGAGCTTGTATTTGAGTGGTGTTCACACCTTTAGAATCAGGGCAACAAATACTTTGATCTGGTGCTTTTTTTGGGACTGATATGACCACTTTGAATTTTAACCCTTTCTGTACCCTCTTGGACTTCTGCATGTGTTTGGAGCCCCCTGGATCATGTTTGTAGGATGATGTGGTCAAGGCCTGCACGCATAGCACATAGCTCGTATAATGATGGTTTGTAATTACCATAATCCTTACAACTCATCCTGCTCATTGTAACATGAATCTTTTACTTCAGATTCCTTCCAAAATCACCAGGCTTTCAATATAGTGGGACAACTCATCAGTTGTGGGTCCCTTCACCTTTTGTGTGATTTGTGCATGCCAATACAAGCACCATCTAAGCCTGCTCCTCATCAGCCCATTGAATTGTGAAGCAAGAATATAAATATTAGAACATTACCTTTTGTGTTTTCATCTTAACGAGACAACATAGGAATAACACATAATTTTCCAAGTTTTCGTTACCCTATGTCTTTGCGCCACTTGTTTTAATTGCTCGTCATTGTTACAAATTGTTAAATTAAAAGCTACAACTTTAGTTTTAATGTATGTGTTGGATACGATAGGTGGTAATAATGAATTCATTTAATGCCAAACTTTCACTTAAATATTGATTTAACCTATTGTTACGCTCGTTTATGCTCTATATGCAGTAATTTCCTTACCCTTGGCATTTTTTGATAACGGGGAAATTTAAAACGCGAATCTCACTAGCTAATTGATATGGTGAAAGGAAAAATAAGGCACCTTCTCAAGTTTATGTTGGCCCTTTCAGAGAAGAAGCCAATGAGAATCCCTTAGATGCATTCCTTTTCTCGGATATGGTTTATAGAACAGACTCTAGAGCAAAATCTTGGAACTCCATCTATGAACTCTTTGAAGAATAAATGCTAGAGGCGTCATACGATGCAACAATAGTTGCAACTGTAGACCACGATGGTTTGAAGTCTTCAACAACAACAATCAGTGATGCTGCAAGGTCCCATCTTCACAAAGTTGTAGCACACCCAAGACTATTTCCATACATCGATATGATATGTTGGGTAGTGGGTGAAGTTGAGATTAGTGAGTGACTGCTTGTTACTCACAAAGGCATCATTATTGTTTCCTTCAATGCTGAAGGTATTCATGGTATGTATCATCTACCAAAACCCCAGGTTCAATATAGTGCACATTTTATGGAACATTATGTTAAGGAAGAATGTGAGGGAGACAAAGATAAATTTCCCCAAACAATTAAAGTTTGGATGCACAATTCTAATAAGTTGAAGGAAGAAGCCTCGGGAAAAGATGAAAATTTTCCCCTCGCATCCCCTTTTTCTATATTGCTCCTATGCTCTATCGTTTGCATGCCAAGCAAACAAATTCACATTTCCCAAAGGATTGGGTCCCTCTAGCTGAAAATTCCTCTCATGGTTATGTAATTGATTGGGCTAAAATGTTATCAAATAATATGGCTACACATATTCTGTATTTCTGATCCAAGCAGACTCTTTATTATATCTCACATTTCTATATATTGGGTTATATTATGGATGCCATGTGTTTCTCCCTCGATTTCCCTTGCATGGGTTGGAAATGGATGCTTGCAAACCCCCTCCTCATCCATGTATATCACAATATCCTTTGGGAATATGTTATGCAACTACCTCACAAAAAGATAGATCAATGACTTGAAAATTATCTTCGTCAAGGGGGAAACCTCCTTTACATTACATAAATGAACAATTATTGGATGATAAAAATGACAATACCTCCTTGGTATATATAGGATTCTGAGGGGTCACGATATAATCAGAGCCTACATAACAATAATAATGTAAGGGCACAACAATAATAAGAGTGGGCTTCTCTGGGGCACAACAATATCAAGATGGGGGATACATGGACACAACAATAACAATAGGGGGTTGCAATAACAATAACAATAAGGGGAATACACTAGTATTATAGGGACCTAACATGCCCTTATCCTTAAAAAAAGTGTTGTCTCAATGCTTGAATAGTTATGGATGCTTCTATATGAAATTCTCATCCTCCCATGTGGAATATTCAACAGGTAATTTCTTCCACTTAATGAGATACTCAGAAATTAATCGATTTTGTAGTTATCGGGTTATTGTTTCTATGGCTACCTCAAGCTCAAATATGATTTTTCCTTCTTCTTCAAGTTCTGGAAACACGGTTTGAACTGGGAGCTTGTCACTAATAACCTTCTTTAAGCATGAAACATGGAAAACTAGGTGTACTTGGGAAGATGCAGGTATCTCCAATTTGTATGTCATAGTACCAATCTTTTGCAACACCTTGTAAGGACTATAGTACTTTGGTGTTAATTTATTAAATCCTTCTTAGCTTGCTTGAGGTACATTTGTTTGTATAGCAGCCATAAAAATACCCAATCTCCTACATCAAAACTTATTTCACTACAACGTTGATTTTCCTATTGTTTCATTTGATTTTGCGCCATAGTGAGGTTATCCTTTAAGAGTTGGAGAACTTGTTGTTGATGCTCTATGTGATATTCCACTGCTTGAACCTTATAATTGTCTCTTAAAGATGATGTGATGGACAATGTATGATATCCATAAAGTTCCATAAATGGGGTCATTTTTGCTGCAGTATGGAAGGAAGTGTTATACCACCATTCATCTAGAGGTAACCACTTGACCCATTGTGTTTGTTTATAACATACAAAGTAATGAAGATATCCTTCCAAACATTTGTTCACTATCTTAGTTTACTGGTCAGATTGAGGATGATAAGATGAGATATGACCTAATTAATTACCAAGACAAGAAAATAATTTTGTCCCAAAAATTCCATTGAAAATGGGATCTCTGTCACTTACAATAATATTTTGGTTTCCATGTAGCTTTTGAATTGTTTCCAATGTATTAGAAACTATACTAGCTTTAAAAGGATGAGATAATGCACACAAGTGTGCATACTTGGTAAGTCTATCAACTACCACCATTATGACACACTTTCCTTCAGACTTGGATAAACCTATGATAAAATCCATTGATTCCTCCTCCCAACACTGACTTGGAATGGCTAAAGGTTGTAATAGACCTGGGGCCTTAATTGTCTCAACTTTATTTTGTTGGAAAACCAAACATTCTGCTGCAAACTATCAGATTTAAGGCCATCCCAAAAAAAAACCTTCTTGACCCTTTGGTAAGTTTTTTAAAAATCCTAAGTGCCCTCCTATGGGGGAGGTGTGCGATTCCAAAAGAATCTTCTTCTTGAGTTGGGAATTCTTACAAAGATATAAGTGATCTTTGTACCATAATGAATCATTTTTCTAGGTAAATGTATCATATGTACTAGGATCTTGCAACAAATTTTGAATGGGTGTCCACACCCCTTCATCATTCTTACATTCATCCCTTGCTTCGGTTATCCAATGAGGTTGGATTATAGAAATGGCACAAAGCAATGCTTCAACATCCTCATCCTTTCTTGAGAGTGCATCTGCAACAACATTTTTCTTCCCTTTTGTGTATATGATTTCAAAGTCATAACCCATCTTTGTGACCAATTGTTTTTGCTATTCTGAATATAATATTTGTTCCAAAAACAATTTAAGACTATCATGATATGTTTTTACCTTGAAGTGTCTTCCCATTAGGTAAGGTCTCCATTTCTTTAATGCATGTAGTATTGCCTACATTTTCTTCTCATAAATAGGGTTGTGTAAATACTTTCCTTTGATTGGATGACTTTCAAAAGAAATGGGCCTTCCTTCTTACATTAAAACAACACCAAATCCATTTCCTAAGGCATAACATTCCACAATAAAGGTTTTTGTGAAGTCTGGCATAGTTAATATTGGTGCTTGGAACATTACCTCTTTAAGATGTTCAAAGGCCTTAGTTGCTTCTGGAGTCTAAGAAAATGCATCTTTGTTTAGTAATGTTGTTAGAGATGTTGCTATTCTCCCATAATTTTTAACAAATTTGTGATAATACCCTATCAACTGGAGAAATATCCTTGAAGATTGTTTATGGTTGTGGGGATTTTTCATTCCTTAATGGATTTAATTTTGTTAGGGTCTAGCTTAACACCCTCATTAGATACAATATGACCCAAATATTCCACCTCCTATACTCCAAAGAAACATTTGGAGGTTTTAGGCATATAATTGTTTCTCCTCCAATAGTTTGAGCACCCTATCAACATGTTGAAGATGATGTTTCCAAGGCTTGATTTAGATTAGTATATCATAAAAAAAATACTAACACAAATTTTCTAAGGAAGGGTTTGAAAATGGAATTCATCAAACCTTGAAATGTGGAAGGTGCATTAGTAAGGCCAAAAGGCGTGACCAAAATTCATAATGACCCTCATGAGTTTTGAATGTTGTTTTAAGGATGTATTTAGTCTTCTTTCTAATTTGATGATATCCAAAACGAAGATCCAACTTGGTGAAGTAAATTTCTCCATGTAACTCATCCAACAATTCATCATTGACAGGAATAGGAAATTTATCTTTAATAGTGAGTGATGAGTCCCATCAATAGGCACATTTTGAAGATTAATATGCTATCCTCCAACCTTAAAACTACCCTTCTCTTGCATTAATTCACATTTTTCATTATATCATGCTTAGTGAGAGGAGTAGAAGGTGTTTGTCATAGTATGTGGCCTAATGTGGTTTAATTGCAGGAAAATGAGGCATTTTTTAAGCTATTATTATGCAGGGGCTCAATGGAGACAACTAGGAGAGAATATTGGGGGTTTTTCCACCTCCTTAACTCCCTAAACTCAGATTGGGATCACCATATCCTCTCTCACCAGTTTGAGCTCATTGGAAGTCGAGTGACTCCTAGTGCAAGTGAAGATCAGGGAGGACAAGATCTAGGACTTTCAAGATCAAGGAGGGAACCATTCCTATTTTCAAGGGAGTTGCTTCAGATGCCCTTTTTTAGAAATAAACAAGAGGAAAGTATCATTAGGATTCAAAGTTTTTGTTCAGCTAGGTTTGGCTATTGAGCTCAAAGCATTGAAGTTGTTATTTTCAACTTTTATGTGATGTATTACACATGCACTTTTGATAATGAGAACATCGATTTTAAGTTGCATCTAATTTAGTTTCAAAGGGTTCAGACCCTTGGGGTTTGGGCCCAACCCAGAGGCTTTGGTACCTCTTCCTGTACTTATGATTCTTTTTTATTCCAAGCAGTTCATAGTTTCTTGCATTTCAGTAGAAGTTAACCTATAAAATCTTGTGGTTGCCGCCTCTACATCACCTCTCTTGTGGGAGAGTGGAAGGATTCACCACCATAGCCCAAAAATATTGTGTTTATGATTTCTTGGAAATATATTAGTATTGGTTTTCTTGTTTTACATTTTCTTTTTGTATTTTAGAAGTTATTTGAGTGAGTAGATTAGTGATTTTCATGAATTAGATGTCATTTAAATTTGACTCATATTTTCCATCATAAGTTATTTCATTTTACAAATGATAAATGGATGCATCTATGTGATTAATTTTAGGGTTGATTGATATGTTGGGAATGGCACCTTCATCACTTCCATCCTGAGCCCTTTCACCTTCTCCTTCCACCTCCAAAGCTCTATAAAAAAAACCTTGTTTTATAAGTTATTTTGTCTAAGTCACCGAGAGCGTTCATCCTAGTGAAAGACGGGCCTCTAAGAGGTCATGAGCTTGGCTAGGGGCTCAAAAAAACCTTATTTGATTTTCTTCAACTACTATTCACTTCTCCATACCCTCAAGGAAACATTTTCACCTTCAAAAACCACTTGGATGCCCTCCTGTAGCATTACAGGTCTACCTGTATCATTATAGGCTTCCTGTAGAAATCATCTGTAGAAGCCTTTTTCTTCATCAGTTTCGACCCACATTGCAACTTTGACCTAGCATAGATGCATAATGACCTCCAGTTGTGATAATATGATTAGGAAAATCTCCTAGGCCACTCCAAACCTTCCTTGTCTTCACTACAAAAACAAAGTAGGGTTAGTTTATTTATCATGCAAATAGGTTATTGATTTATGAGTAAGTATGAACTAGGTAGATAGTATATGTGATTCTGATTGGTAGTTTGATGAATTATGAAATATAGGTTAGTTTATTTTCTACAAGTAGATGAGGTAATGTGATGAATTCTGCAAGATAACAACTTCAATTCTGTAAGTAGGTTAAACTTTATCTTTTCATGAATTGAGTAGTTATGGTTTTACAAGTTGATTCAATGGAATTTCTATTTTCATACGTAGAAGAAATTTCCAATTTGTCCTTTTATCAAGATTTCATTCTAATTTAGTAGAAGGAATGGACCTTGAGCACTTTTTGATCTAATGTCATAACTGAGGGTGGCATGAGTGGAATTCCATCTGTTGTGCATATAGAACTATCACCTCGAAGTTTGTATGAAATCCGGGTTGATAATTTGAGTTGAGGAACCCTTGGGAGTTGCAACATTCTATAACTCTCCTAAAAGGCTAAGGAATGCCTTAGAGAGAACACCATTATACAAGAGGATCATGCATAGGATGAAATTCAAGTGGATAAGACTCAAGCTCAGTCCACCCTTACTACTAGGCTTACAAGAAGGAAGAGATGAAGCAAGAGAGTAGAGGGAATGGACAAAAATAGAGAAGAATGTAGGCATTCACCCTCAAGAGGGAAAACCATCTAAGGAGCCTTGGGATGTCATGGAGGCCATGAGGGCCATGAAATAGTTGCACATGGATGATTGAGTTTCTTAGAGGATGCGTAACACCTTTAGTAGGGGGGTGATAATGAGTCCCAACAATAGGTACACTTTGAAGATTACTATTGCATCCTCCACCCTTAAAACTATCCTTCTCTTGCATTAATTCATATTTTTCATTATATTATTCTTAGTAAGAGGAATAGAAGGTGTTTTTCATAGTATTCGGCCTAATGTGGTTTAATTGCAGGAAAATGAGGCATTTTTTAGGCTATTATTATGCAGGGGCTCAATGGAGAAAACTAGGAGAGAATCTAGGGGGTTTGTCCACCTCACCATATCCTCTCTCACCAGTTCAATCTCATTTGCAGCCAAGTGACTCCTAGTCCAAGTGAAGATTAGGGGGACAAGATCCAACATTTTCGAGATCAAGGAGGGAACCATTCCTATTTTCAAGGGAGTTGCTTCAGCTGCCCTTTTGTATAAATAAACTAGAGGAAGAGCTCATTAGGATTCAAAGTTTTTGATCAACTAGGTGTAACTATTGAGTTGAAAGTATTGACATTATTATTTTCAAATTTTATGTGATTATATTTCATTCCATTAGATCTAATTATCTTTCCTGGTTTCCATAAGATACCCCTTAATTCAACTTCCTTTCCTTCCCAAAAAAATTTCAAGAAAGGTTCTTGAAAATTAAATGCTATCGTCCCCAAAGATTGTAACAATTAGACTCCTAGTACAACATCAACACCACCCATTGGAATGGAAAGCATTGGATTATCCAATACATATTCCCCCATGGTTAGAATAATATTATGGCACTTTCCACAAAAATTTATATTTCCTGCATTTGCAACCATCACCTGACACTCTGGTGCTAGACATACAAAGAAATTTGATTCCTTGGCTATCTTACAATGAATAAATTATGGGTACTACCCAAATAAATCAACATTATTGCATTTTTCTTCTTGATACATCTTTCTACATTGGGAGTTTAAGGAGTGGTAATTCCTGCCAATGCATTACAATATATGGTTGGATTCATTTATTCTTTCTCTAGGATTGGTTCCTGGTGTATATCCTCCTCTTTTGATGTTTCTTTTTCCTTTTCTTCCTCCTCTTCGCAATCTATGTAGAATAATTTATTCTCATCACATTTATGACCTTTAGTGTATTTTTTATCACACCTGTAACAAATCTCTTTTGCTCTTTTTTCCTCCAATTTTTGTGGTGTCAACCTCGTAGGTTGTGGAATGTTAGGAGAAACAACACTTCCATCTTTATAGTTGTGAGTGGTAGACTTCCTTTTTGCCATAGTTTTGCTGTCAACTTTTCTTGCCACCCTAAATGCATTCTCCAATGAATCAGGTTCCCAAAGGCAAACCTCATGTTGGATGTTATCCTTTAAAGTCCCTATGAAGACATCAATCCTATTCTCCTCTCGAATATCAGTTACCATGATATTCAATTTTTGGAAGTCATCAATGTGCTTCGCCACTAAACCCTTTTGTTTGAGATTTATCATTTGGCTAAAGAAGGTGTTTCTCTTTGTATCCTCATAATGTGTTATCATTTCCTCTATAAAAATTGACCAAGTGACAAGTGGTTTACGAGAAAAAAACCCATTGATACCATACAAATTGATTGGATTCTAAATATAAAGATGCAATGAATGCCTTTTGTATGTGTTGTACATCATGGAGATCAAAATATTGCTCCATTTGTAGTATCCATGTTACCAGATCCTTTCCATCGAACTTCCTCATATCGATCTTTGGAATGTGGTTGGTCTTAGATCCAAAGTTAGATTCTCTAAAATCATGATTACATTCCTTTTTTTCTCATAATGAGTTTCATGGAATACATTTTCACCATTAGGAATAATTTCTTGTAGCAACTTTGTCAAACCTTCCATTTCTTCTTTCAAACCATCCATCTTAGCTTCCATGTTTGCTTCTAATCCATCCTTCAAACCTTCCATGTATACTTTTAGACAATTCTTCAAACCATCCATCTTAGCTTCCATTTCATTTTTTGTTACACTTTGTGAGAGTGAAATGTGTTGCATTTGATCGCGTGATTTATATATCATGTTCCATTTATGCCTCTTCTTCATGCGTCATAGTAGGGCTTTCTGTTTCTTACTAGGTGTGTGCAATTTTTTTATTTGAGGAATTTTGGAATCAAAAAATGATATCTATACTTCACTATTCCCTTTGAATCACTTCAAACTTATTTTTCAAACAAAAGTTATGCAAAAATAAAAATAAAAATACACAACTTTTTCTTGCTTTTTAGGAGCTCTATATTGTAACTGTTGTATCTTTGTAATTTCATATCACCAAGGTATGAAATTCCATCATGTGGTAGCCCTATTATTCTTATTTCCAACCCCATAAGTCATACTAAGATTGGATTATTTAATAAATATTTATTCCCAATCTCCCATAATGGTCTAATTATAGACTAGTTCAGTAGAGCGAACTTGTATAGAGTGCCACGTGTCCCTGTTTTAGACTTAAGCCCTGAAAATGACACCCAAACAACTACAATATGTGGAATTGCAATAAATGTTTACAAAATTCAATGCAATGCTTGGAGAGAAATTTATGACGATTTTCCCCAGTCACCTATTTGAGATGGAATTATGGAGCCTGCAAAAACCATAATTTCCTCAGATCATATAACCAAACATATATAGAACCAAGATCTAAAATTCGTACATGAAGTTAACCAATATTTTTGCTCGATTTGGTTGTAATTTCAGCTTCTGAAGGTTCGTAGAAATTATTTTATAGCGAAAATCCAAAGATGTCCTGTTTGAGAAAGTGAAACCCTAGAATCCAAATCTCTGATAACAAATGTTATGCAACCACCTCACAAAAAGACATCAACGACTAAAATATTATTCTCTTTGAGGGGGGGAAGCTCCTTTACATTACATTAATAAACAATTATTGGATGATACAAATGATAAAACCTCAATGGCATATATAGGATTCTAAGGGGTCATAATATAATCATAGCCTAATAACAATAATAATGTAAGGGCACAACAATAACAATAGTGGGATTCTATGGGGCACAACAATATCAACATGGGGGATACATGGGCACAAAAATAACAATAGGGGGCTACACTAACAATAAAAATAAGGGGAATACACTAGTATTATAGGTAATTAACATATGGAAATTATTTTGAACATCTTTATGACATTTTCCATTTGGTTATGATTCCTATCCTCTAGGCCATTTACAATTTAAAAACCCCAAGGATGTTTGTTTCCACACATGATGACTTGTTGAGAATTGGAGCTTATTTTATCGAATAATTATCCACATACATTAGAATTTGGGGAAGTATTGGAATCCCTCATGTCCTTTCCCTTTATATCTCCGACAAATTTCTCTCCCAAGTGATTAAAATCTAGACTGTGGGGACCGGAATTACCCTTGAACTTAAAAACGATTCTAAAAGGTTTTGGCCTCAGTTCCCATTGATGGTTTTTTTTCCCTAGCCATATATCAACATGCAGAAAAGGATCTTTTAGCTCTAAATGAATTGAAGCCAAATTTCAGCACTTAATGGCTTACAGAGACTCTAGACAGGCTCCATTGCCCATGCATTTGCTCAAGCTTCTGGAAGGTGATGGCTTTGTCGAGAAAACCATCAATTCTACATCACAGACAACACCTCAAGTTTTTACACCAATGCAGGTCTCTTTGATCCATAATTATACAAGAATGCAACATAACACATATATAAATCTAAACACATAGATGCAACAGAAATAAAACTTCATTTCATTTACATCTGAGAACTGGAATATGCTTACATACAGGATGGAAATAAACTAGCTCAAGTGATGGTAGCTTATCTCTGAGAAGAGATGTGCCAATTACATGCCTCTGAACTGTGTTATAATTAGGCTCAAGGGAATTTTTATTATTGAACAACAAAGGGAAACCCTAAACAAACAAAAACCTAACCTTAGGAGATGGAATGACAAGAGTTTGTGGGTCTCGTTGGGTTTATTTGGGCAGCTAACTTCTTGAGGTCATAACATGGCCATATGACCTTCATTTAGCAAGTATGATACCTCATTAGAAAGATCTCTCAGAGTACTATAGGATTTGTGGCAAGCTGTGATGGACATATAAAAAAACATTATTTAATGGGTAAAAACAGCTCCAGAAGTATAGGACCCAAAAAACTACTAAAAATAGTAAATGATACTATGATCAAGGAAAGTAATGAAACCAACCGGGGGTCTAGGTGGAATAGGTGAGTGACCACCAATATCCACCTAGATCAGTTCTCCCCCCCTAGGAAGAAATGGTCCCCATTGCATGTAGAG
>APFE030009565.1:0-17937 GCA_000404065.3 Pinus taeda
ATATATATATACGATCACTAGATATCAGATCAATTGAGTGTTTAACTTAATAGTTCTAAGGAATCCCCACAAGTGAAGAAAATATATCTTTATGCCTCTATGACCTTGTCCACCTACTTTTATTTTGTATAGAGGCCCTGTGTTGAGGTTACAGTGGTAACTATGACTTTACTTTCACCTTCTGACCAAACCATGAAAAGGAAAAAGATTTGTGGTATGAGAGATCACCTTTTAGCATTGTTTTATTGAGATCAATGAATGCAATAGTTAGAACTACCTCTAGTACCTTATAGAAATGACCTCCTAGAGTGACAATGACACTATGGGGAAAAGAATCATAAAAACATGACATTTTCACATATAAGGTTGTCGTAAAAGAACATCACAAACTTAAAGTGGGGCGACATCACACAATACATCAACTTTGAAGGGCCTGGTGCCATTGGATAGGTGACATTGATAGATGATGCAAATGTCTCATCCCTAGATCAACCAACCAATGGTGTATGGTTGGGGATGTAGCACCATTGTTAACTTCAATCTCTTAATGACCTCTGTTGATGTCAAGTAATTTTGAATCTTATTATCAACAATGAAATATAGTGGGGTCCCCTTTACCCACATATGTGAATGGAAGAGGTGTTCCCCCTCTTTAGGCTCATCTAACTCTTTTGGTTGGATGTTCATAGTTGTGATAGTAGCACAAGGTTTTGCATCAATGGTCCAATTTTCTTTACCATGTTCTGAATCTGAAGCCAAACCAGAGTTCACTTCTTTTTCCTTAAGCTCAACCAATAGTGATTGTTTTGAGAAACATTTATCAGTGTTGTGCTAGGGTCTTTTATGGAACTCACACCATTTTTTAGTGTCCTTCAACTTCCCATTACCCTTATTTTCCTACGAGTTGTGTTACTTGTATTGAGGTTGGTTGTCCTTTCTCTGTCCCTTGTTTTACAAGTTATCACTTCCTTTTCCATGATTTTATTGTGGTGGATTTATGGATATAAACTCCCACTTATTCCCCTTCTTCAATTTCTGCTCAATTTTGACAAAATATTGATAATCGACTCCCATTGAGGATATTTCCAAGAAATCTATATATGTTTGGATGTACCTATGTAGGCCATTCTGGTACTTCAAAACTAGGTGTTGGTTGAAGTCTTGGATATCTAGCTTTGAGTGCAAGGTATGGAAAATATTGGTGTACTCTAACACCATCTGGTTTCTCTCTTGTCATAGAATTTTTCCATTTGGTGTATTGGTCATCATATGTCCCTATAAGGTAGAATTCCTCCTTGAGAGAATCGACAAAAGCTACCCAAGTGGGTCCTATATTGAACATCACAAACTCATCTTCAATATTTCTCTCCCAGTAACCTTCCCACCAGAATTTTACAAAGAGGATATTTTAGGAGTGTGAAGGTAATCTTCTCATTGTAGAATTTTTTTTGGACAAAGTAATAGCCCTCTTAACATTTTTAACCATTTCTCCAAAACATCTACATATATTTGGACATCAAATAAGGGGATATCAAAATTAACTTGTACATCAAAGGGTGTCGCACCTCTGAAATTTCCACTTGTCGAAGGTGCCTCGACTATTGTTGGTAGTCATCGAAGGATATGGGAAAAATTGTCCATCATCTATTACTTTGTTCTGTGAGTGCTTCCTTGAGCAAAAAATTGATAATATCTCCTACTCCATCATCTCTCTTTTCTTTTTCAATGGGCGGCCACTAGGGTTGGTGAGAGAAATAATTTCCAATTGAAACTAGCTTGAGACCCAACTCTTTATACCCTAACCTCAACATGGACATGCAATAATAAATAACAAAGATAAAATTACTCTAATGCCATTGATTTAGTTGTATTAGGAATGAAATGAAAGGCAAGAAAGGAAATGAAACACACATAGAGAAATATAATAGAGACCACAATAATATAGTGAAAACCCAACTTCTTTTAATAAATAAAATTGTAGAATGTTGTAGAACACAAACTAACTAAAATGGTGGTAGATTATCTCTAAAGAAAGAGATATGACAACTACATTCATTCATAAGAATTTCTTACAAGACACCAAAAGAATGGCCTTTTCACATAAGAAAAGAAGCCTAGACATCTAGAACCCTAACCCTATAAGATGAAATTTGAAAATGTTTGCAATCCCCGAGGTGGTTATTTGGTACATCAACGTTTCTTGCATGTAACTTTTGCATACAGTCTCCATTTGAAGTGCACAATAGTTCATTGGAAAGAACTATCCAAGTATTACAACTTTTGGCTAGGGCCAAGGTATTCTAAGTGTGGGAAATGTTGGGTACCTCTATGATCCAGGTGGATATTGGTGGCCACCCACTTATTCCACTTGGACCCCCACCATTTCTTCTTTTGGTATCCTTAATTGTAGCACAATTTACTATTTTTGGTAGTTTTTCGAGTCCTCAACTTCTAGAGCTGTTTTGAGGCCCTAAACGACCTTTTTTTTCGAAAACGGTCAAATAAGTAAATTTGATTGACATTTGTAGTCAAAAGTTGTAGTCCTTGGATAGATATTTCTAACAAGGTATCATACACGTAAAACAAAGATCGTATGTCAAAGTTACAACCCCAGGAAGTTGATGTACCAATTTACCCTAATGGGGCCCATAGAATTTTTGCACTTCATATCCTAGGGTTATGTTTTTGGATGTTTAGGGTTTTCTATTGTTTCTCAATAATAAATAGGCTTTGGAGCCTCACTATAACATAGTTCAGAAGACATGTAGCCGTCACATCTCTTCTAAGAGACAAGCTACAATTGCCTGAGCTAATTTATTTCCATTCTTCACGTAAACAATTTTCAGTATTTTTTATTTAAGAATTGAAGTTTTGTTTTCAATGTATCTCTGCATTTTTATTTATATTTGTATTTAATTTTGTTCCTTCATAAATATGGATAAGTGGTATCAGAGCAGTGTGTTATTTCTCTGTTTTTTTGTGCATGTCCCCAATGAGGTTGGGGTATAAGGAGTTAGGACTCGAAATAATTGAACCTTTGAAAGACTAGCCTCGCTAACCCTGATGACCTACCATGGAAGAAGAAAGGAAAGAAGGGGCAAGAGATCATTTCAAAATATTTCTCGAAGAAGCCCTCGAGCAACAAAATAATGTGATGATGAACAACTTTTCCCAGATCCTTCAGCAAATGCCCATAGGTGGCACATCATCATCTAGCAGCCACTCTAGAGACGCCACTCTCTTTAAGGTATAATTCAACTTTGATATTCCCATATTTGAAGGCCAGATAGATGCAGGTGTCATAGATAAATGGTTAAATATGTTGTAAGGATATTTTTCTGTTCATGATTTTTCCAATAGGGAAAATATTACTTTTGCACTCCTCAAAGTTGCCCCCACATCAGAGACTAGAGGGAAACCTACTCTAAGAAGAATGACGAGAGGGAACCCTCACTATTTTCAGCCTCACCCACTTGGAATTCTTTTTGAGATTCATCAAGGAATAGTATTACCCTGTCGGGAGCTATAAAGATAAGTACATAAAGTGGACCACACTACGACAGGGAAGGGATGAAGATGTGCCAGAGTTCACAAATATCTTTCATACCCTTTGCACGAAGTTGGGTATTGATTCTGAGTGACATCTGGTACTAAAATACCGCAGTTGTCTACAAAAATACATATAGGACAAGATGGAGTTCCTCGACATCTCCTTGCTTGGCACCACCAATCGATACATTATCAAGATCGAGTAGAAATTTAACTAGAAAAATTGAGACTTTGGATCTCTGAATTCGAGGCAAGGGAAAGGTGCCCCTAAAACACATAATAAAGGAAAAAGCCAAGTGAGGGTGACCTAGAAAAACCTCTTGAAGCCGCAAGTAAATAAAAACACCACGAATACAAAGAAAGACACAGGAAAGTGGTGTGAGTTTTATAAGAGCCCCACTCATAACACAAGTGAGTGTTGATCCAAGTAGTCACTGGTGGTCAAGATGAAGGCTTTAGATTTAGCTACATGTTCTGACTCTATGTCAAAACTCGACAAGGGGAATGAAAAAGGGAAGAATATTATTGATGTGAAGCCCAGTTCCACTATTGCCACCCCCAAGGTCCAGAGGATTGAAGCCCAGTTCGACTATTGCCACCCCCAAGGTCCAGAAGATGGGTGAAGGGTTCTTTGCTCAAACTCATTATCAACAGTGGAAGCCAAACAAACCTCATTTCAGTAGAGGTTGTGAAGCGGTTTGGCCTACCAACCACACCACACCCATAGCCATACACAATTGGGTGGCTTCACCAAGGACGAGATCTTTGCATCAGTCAGTAGTGCTACCTTCTCTACAACATCAAGCCTTTCACGCATGAGGTATTGTGTGATGTTGCTCTTCTTGAAGTTTGTGATGTATTATTAGGCCAGTCATACTTGTGGTAGTGTCATGCTATGTATAAGCTTATGCCTTGCACTATTATTGTTACTTTGGGCAATAAGTTATACTTAATAATAGAGGTGGCCCCACCTATCACCATCTCTTTGATCTCTTCTAAGCAATGCAGTAAGACCATCTCCCACACTAGGATCTTTTTTTTTTCCTTTTTGATTCATTCTAAGAGTAAGGGGAAGATCGTGGGCACATCCATGGCCCTTGGGAAGGGTTCCTCCATGTAGAAGAAGCAAGTGGATAAGGTTGTGGAATAATATTGTGACATCTTATCCTCACCCACATGGATACCCTTACATTGTCAGGTCAAGCATTCGATTGATATGACTCCTGGAGCACCTCTTCCCAATGGGCCAATATACCATTGCTCCATTCTAGAAAATGAAGAGATCAAGCAGCAGATCCAGGAGTTGATGCAAAAATGGCACATCTAACCTAGTTCCTCACCTTATGGGAGCCTTATTTTACTGGTACAGAAGAAGGATGGGACTTGGAGGGTCTGCATTGATTATCAGGCACTAAACAAAATCACTATCAGGAACAGGTATCCAATCCCACAAATTGATTACCTTCTAGATCAGATCAAGGGGGCCAAGTATTTTAGTAAGATTGATCTAAAGTCTGGTTATCACCAAGTTCCAATAGAGCCCACAAATGTATGGAAGACCACCTTCAAATCCAAGGAAGGCCTATTTAAATGGCTGGTCATGCCCTTCGGGTTGAAAAATTCCCCTGCTACTTTTATGAGGTTGATGGTTGACATCTTGTTTCCCTTCACCAACTCATTATTCGTTGTTTATCTGGAAGACATCCTCATTTTCAACAAGAGTTGGCATGAGCACTTGCAACACATTCAACAAGTCCTTCAAACCCTACGGTAGCACAAACTATGTGATAAATTGAAGAAATGCACGTTTGGCCTGAGTTAGGTCTAATATCTAGGTTACATCATAGATGAGAAATGTGTTCATGTGGATTCAGCTAAGATCAAAGTCATTTTGGATTAGCCATCCTCGACCACTCTAACAAAGCTTTGTAACCTTTAGGGCCTTGCAAATTTTAATCGGAGGTTCGTGTTGGGATTCTCCCATATCACTTGGCCTTTGAATAAGATTATCAAGGGTAGATCGAAGTGAAGTTTTCCTAATATGAGTCCCAACAAAAAATGTTCGTTGAACTAAAGCGCTTCCTCTGCTCCGCACATGTACTCACATTTCCAGACCTGCAACAACCATTTGAAATTGAGATAGACACCTCTGAATATGATATTGGTGCAGTCCTTACCCAACACAGTCATCTAGTGGCCTATAATAGTGAGACACTTTCCAATATAATTCAGAAGTACCCCACCTATGATAAAGAGATGTATTCTATCATGTAGGCTTGCCGACAATGGAAATTTTACATTCTGTGGAAGGATATGGTCATCCACACTGATCACTGACCTCTTTAGTTTATACAAACACAAGAAAAGTTGCATAACGATCGCCATCAAAAGTGGTCTACATATTTGCAACAATTCCACTTGAACATTAAATACAAAAAGGGAAGCACCAACCATGTTGCAGCTTACCTCAATTGGCCCCCAGTTGTAGCACTCACTACTATTCTCAACTCTTGTGGCCATGAGACCTTTGGATGCCTGCAACTATACAAAAATGATCTAGAGTTTACCACCACATACCAGATGTTAGTGGATGGTAAGCAAGTTATTGATTTCCACGCAAGGATGCATTTTTATGCTACTTGGGCCCCCTTTATGTTCCTTCAAACAAGCATGCCAAGCTGATTTGGGAGGCGCACTATAGTTGGGTTGAAAGACAATTTGGTGTGGAGAAAACTGTGGTCATACTCCAACAATACTTTTATTGGCCAAAACTCCAACAGGATTGGAAAATATATCATATCTTGCATTACCTATGCCACCGCCAAGCCAACAATCAAGACACAAGGCATGTACACTCTTTTTCCTACTCCAAACCAACCATGGGAATCCATCTTCATGGACTATCTGCGTGGCCTCCCTTCTACCAAGTATGGTAATGGTTGTGTATTTGTGGTCATGGAAGTTTTTCCTAAAATGCTATATTGGTGACCTGCAAAAAGAGTATCATAGCAGAGGACATTGCCAAACTCTTCTTTGAACGAGTATGGGTACATTTTGGGATCCCATAGACCATTATATCATATCAGAATAGCAGGTTCCTAAGCACATTCTAGTCAAGCCTTTGAAAACTATTGGACACAAAGCTCACTAAGTCGCCTGCATTCCATCCTCAGACTGATGGTCAGGCCGAAGTCATCAACATGATAATAGTGCACATATTGCACATGTACAACTCCAAACATCCCCAAACTTGGGATGAGAGCCTTCCCTATGTGCAACATAGATATAATATAGCTCTCCATAGCTCGACTGGTTGCAGTCCTTTTCAAGTGGGTCCGGGATTTCAACCATTATGTCTAATTGATGTTGTCATGCCTCATGCGACTACATAGACAAAATCCACACATGTATAGTCCGAGGTTGATAAAGAAACTAGGTTTATTGAATGCCTCTAGCGCATTCTCTAGCAAGTTCGTGACATCTTGGAGAATCCTAATGGCAAGTACAGGCAATGACATGATCAACAACGGATGTCGCACAAGTTTTAGTGGGTGACAAATTTTGGTTGCATTTGTAGAAAGAACGCCTTATAGGATCCCATTGAAAGCTCAGACCGCTTCGATGTAGACCTTACACCATCACTAAAGTTGTGGGAGATAATTATTTTTTATCTCAAAATTCCCCCATTCCTTGGCCTGCACCCAATGTTCCATGTGGATCGCCTTCGACCATACTGTCCACCATTACTAGACACATCAGACATTGCAAAACAACTCACACCAATAGAGCTAAACCCAGACTACATGGATCAAGCCACAACTGATCGGATCATGGACATGCAAATCAAGAAAAATCGCCAACAGAAGATCCAACTGTATCAGGTTGTCAAAGTTGTCCAACTCCTCCACCAAGGCAAGTGGCTCACTAGGGACCAAGTTCAACAAAAGTTTCCCCATCTCATGGAGGCACTCAACGTAATGGAGACCATTGCTTCCTAAGGGAGGAGGACTAATCCATGTGGATATTGGTGGCCACCAACTTATTCCACTTGGACCCCCACCATTGTTTCTTTCAGTTTATTTAATTGTAGTATAATTTACTATTTTTGGCAGTGTTTCGGGTCTTCAACTTCCAGAGCTATTTTGAGGCCCTAAATGACAATTTTTTTAAAACAAGCAAATGTTGGTAGTCAAAAGTTGTATTTCTCAGATAGATATTTCTAACGAGGTATCGTAAGGGTCTAACATTGATCATATGCCAAATTTATGACTCTGAGAAGTTGATGTACCAATTTACCCCAACGGGGCCCATAGATGTTTGGCGCTTCATCTCCTAGGGTTAGTTTTTTGGATGTTTAGGGTTTTCCATTGTTTCTCAATAATAAATAGGCCTTAGAGCCTCATTATAACACACCTCAGAAAGCATGTAGCCACCACATCTCTTCTCAGAGACAAGCTACCATCGCCTAAGCTAGTTTATTTCCATTCTACATGTAACCAATTTTCAATATTTGTTATTAATGAATTGAAGTTTTTTTTTCATTGTATCTATATGTTCTGTTTATATCTGTATTTGATTTTGTTCCTTCATAAATTTGTATCACTCCGAATCGCCAGAAAATATTGTCTAGGATCTCAAAATGGCCCCGAAAATTTGGGGCCTAATTAACCATTAAAAATATTTCAATAAGATAGATAATTGTTTGAGATAGTGGAAGAGGTGGGTGGCCATTAATATCCACCTCGATCAAATTATTAATATACAAGTCGTTTCTTACCCTGTGAAAATATAATTTTCAGTCTTCACCCTTTACCTCTTCTTTATTTTAACATCATGTCACCATTGTGAATAAGGATCTACATTGACTATGTGTAACTCAAAATTAAAATTTTGGGAACCAAATAATTATATATAGTCATATACTTCCCCAAAACCAAGAATCCTCCTCTAAAACTTTCATATAAGCATCATGATCAAAAAAATAAACTATGAGAAAAAAACCTTTGGAACAAAGAGATACAATCACATTTGTTTATTTAAGTTGAGTGAATCTACATGTACAAATCTGAAGAATGACGCCAATAATCATTAAATCTGCAGATAATTGCAGCCAACTCATAGTTGTCTGAAGATGATTAATCTCAAATGTTGTGATCTCCATCAACAACTCATCTCCCACTTATGTACAATATGAGCACTAGGAAAAGGAGTTGAAGCAATTGAAATGGATAGTTGTTTTTATTTTTAATTACACTTTGAAGGAAAAGGGATTTGAAATTAAAGAGATATTGGGACCCATCACTCCTCCATGCAATCATAAGAATGATTAATTCAATCTTTGTATAATTTACAATTAAATAGAAAATATTGAGCTAACAATTGTTTACTCTAGAAAATGAGACATTGATGGTCCATTCGAACTCCCATTAAAAACTCCAATTGTTTCATAAACTAGCAATTGCTCCAAAAGGTGCAAAGAGAGGCCGATAGAAATACTAAATTGAAAAAATTGTATTTTGGTTTAAAATAATAAATGTTATAATAGTTCAATCATTCAAACTAAACTTAATCAATAAATTGCCCAAAATAAAATAAATCCTTAATCAAAATTACACAAATTATTCTTCTTCTTTCCTTCCGATTATTTATATAATAAAATCCAATCAATCATTCAAAATAAGCCAAATCAATAAATTGCCGAAATTAAATCCCAACTAATCAAAATTACTTGGGTATATATATCTATATATATATATAAAATATAATTATATCCCATGATGGAAAATGCAAAAGAAACTTTGAAATTGCAAGCAGGGTTTCTTAACCATTTTTTAGACGTCTTTGCAGTTTGGCTTCAGAATTGTGTAATTAATTAAGAATTGGTTAGTATCTATATATGTGTATAATCGAAGCATTTAACTTTTTTAACTTTGATTCATGGCGGTGGTGTGATACATGAAGAATATCCATCAAACAAATTTGTGTGATTTATGAATAATATCCATCAACCAAGAATTTGTTTTGGCAAACAAGTTCATGGAAGCATGAAGTGAATAAATTTTAAGTAAACAGGGTTTTCATTAAACAAGCAGGTGGCAACTTTAGCAGAACCTCAACCGCTGCCCCTCATCGCGTCTTGTCCTACTCAAATATGGAAAACGGAATCTGCCCATGCCTGCCTTCACAACATTCATGACTTGCACCAGATAACACGACAACAAGCACATCTATTTCAAGACTGTAAGGGCCCTCAGATCTGTCCTATAGGCTTTACATTGCATAAACAAAACTCTCATATTAAGATAATATGATGTATATTGTTTTATGGTTCTTATTTACTTAATTAAAATAATGTGATGTATAATACAAAGTTTGGATAGTGTTTTTTATAAACAAATTTAAAAATATTTTTTCCCACTATACCGTTTGATATTTTATTTAGTTAATTAAGTTAAAGAGATATAATATTTGAGATTTATGTGAAACATTAGAAACTTATGCCCATCAAAAAAGATAATTTTAATAAATTATAAATAATTATTTTAAAAAGTAATAAAAAAATGAGTCATCTAACCAGGTGGAAGAATTGCCCAGACGGTCAAAAATAATCTGGGGAAAAAAATTTCAAAAAATCTAGTAGAGGCAATGTTTGAATTTTGTTTTTGATGGTGGAAATGGATTTAGCACCATCAAAAACGTCTAAAACACCTTAAATTTTAAAGTTTAACAGCTATAACATGGATTTACAAAAATCCTTCTCGGATTTTCTCTAAATTGACCGGAATTTCCATAACTTTCCTGGCAACTCCTCCGACTCCTTAAACTACGCATTAAAAAAATATTCATCATACTCATAATGAAAAAGAAAAAATAAAAATAAAATTTGCTATTTACCATTAAAAAAGAGAGATATCATCTCAATTAAAATCAAATACATGCCAGAGTGGTCATGATGAAGATCGTCACTGAGAAGCTTAAAAAGCAATAGCTTTCCCTTGAAAATGAAAATGATTAGATTCGAAGAATCACTTCTTAATTTGTGGCCGCCTTAAATGGAAATTTACCATTAAAAAGTTGTAATTCTTAAAACAATATTAAGAAGATAAAATTAAAGTGTGATGTCACGAAAGAAACTTGCGATGGTACAACTTTATTATGATTTTACTGTGAAAAGGGGTTTTATTTACGTACGCAGTTTATCAGCCGATGTTTAGAGTGGAAGGAGAAGGCTTGGAATCAACGAGAAGGGATTAGCGAATTTTGGTTTAAGTTGGTGTTTTTGTTTTTCTCTCTTCACCAGAGAATGCGATATATATGGCAAAATAGGAGGATTGAAAAGCTCTGATCATCAGATAGTGGTTCTAACATTTCAGTGAACGGTGTGTATATATATATAATTTGGCTAGATATTGATGTGGACTGTAATCACAGTAGCTCTAGGGTTAATAATAATATGATAAAAGATTCCGGTGTAGAAAATATCAAGTAGATTACAGATTCAAAAATACGCTAAACCCTCTATATGCAGTAATAGGAAACCCTAAACTTTGGAGCAATCAAGCGAGAGATGCACAAATGGGAACCGCATCAAAAACATTGAAAAATACTTTGTACATACAATGTAGAAGAATCATTAAAACCAAGATTTTTATTGAACTATCTCAGCACTAAACTCAGAAAGCCAACAATGTCTTATTCTTTTTTTTTTTTCAGAGAGAAAAATCTTCATAGTATTATATTGAGTCAATATAAAGAGTACATATGAGAGACAACAAGGGCCAATACTAGCGTCCTTGCGAGCATATGAAACCAAAAACTTACAGATATAGGACCTCCCTTGGAGATCAGAAACATGATCATAGCAAAAACAGTCTTTACAAAAAAGTAAGGAACAAAACGGATAAGTAAACACTGATAGCATAAAGAGAATATCTGTGTAGCAAGTCTGGATAGGGAAGAAACAAAAAGATCAGATCATATTTCAGGGATGAAAAAATCCTGGATGAAGCAAGAATGGTCACCATCAGATATCATCAAAGACCAAGAACCAGGCTCTAATGGCAGTCCTTCCTTCGACAGATGATCAGCTTGAACATTAAGGGAGAGGGGAATGTGGTTGATAGAGCACTGAACCAATTTATTCCAGAAGTACATAATCCGATCCATCCACCCTGTTAGATGAGGACAACTGATATGGCAGGCACCCCTAACATGGTCAATCATGATTTTTGAGTCTCCAAAAATTGAAATGTTCTGAATCTCCATAAACACACAGAAGGCAAGCAATGCAGCAAGAGCCCTTGCCTCAGCCAAGCTGTTAGTACCACTCCCTCCGTTCCAAGATAAAAAATATTGCAGCTTCTCATCCATGATTACATGAACCCCGCATCCACAAATATTGAACTGTTCGGCCCCATCAACAAAAGCACAGGGCATAAAATTGAGAGGGTCTACCACCTCTATTTTTCATTGCGATTTCATCTTGTGCTTTTTAACAGGCAACATATCGTGAGTGGATAAAATATGTTGCATAGAAGACATCAGAGGCTCTTTTGAATCTTGAAATATCTTGGCATTCCTCCATTTCCATAAGCTCCATAAGACTATGATAAATAGAGAACGCCAAGAATCCTTTTGCGCGCACCACCATTGAAAAGCATCCTGTACTGAAACAAAAACACCATGAGGAAAACCATAAAGCAGAGACAATTCATACCAAATCTGTAGGGAGGAGTCGCATTGGAAAAACATATGAAGGTTGGATTCCTCCGCTGCTTCACACATAGAACATCTACTCGGACCATGCCAGCTCCTCTTCCTCAAGTTGTCCCATGTCAAATTGCAGTTGTTGAAGACCAGCCACGAGAACAATATCATTTTAAGAGGGCAACCCAATTTCCAGATACTATGGGGGAATATAGAGCAGGAGATAGAAGCCTTGGAATAAATCATGTCAACATATATGTCTTTTACTCTAACAGGCAATTTTGCATTTGGAACACTCCATATAAGCTGGTCCACAGTTCCAGAGCGATGGATTCCCATGCTGCAGAGAACATTTTTAACTGATTTCCATTCTGTAAGAAGCGAGACAGGCAAGTGAAGATCATGTGCATCTTTCCAAATAGGTATAGGGCCGCTCCAGGAAGAAATAAGTTTATCCCACGTGAAGATACCATTCCTATAAAGAAAAGGTATAAAGCTTTTAGGGAAGCAAGTGCGCTCACAACCGCCAGCAATGGTGTCTATGCCGATGAAGATTCGGTTGTCAGAGAAAAGGTTCCAACTAAGGTGCTGTAAGAAGTAATGCTGAACTTTCCTAAGACTGAGCCATATAGCAGAACCATGGCTAACTCCGATAGTTCCCCTCCTGTACCAAAATTCCAGATCTTTGTCTTGCAGATATTTCTTTCTAATGGATGCACTCCACAGACCTTCTCCATAAATGGCTCTCGACAACGTTTTGCATAATAGCGCTCTGCCAAAAGAACGCATGTCAAGCAGGCCCCATCCGCCAAGCTTCTTTGCCATAGAGATCTTTTCCAACTTCGACAGGTGAATTTTAATTTGACTGGAACTTCCGCCCCATATAAAATTTGCCAACAATCTATTCATCTTGAGGATAATGCTAGCACGAAGGAAGTAAATATGAGTCCAATACACCACTAACTGCGCTAAGACTGACTGTGATAGAATAAATCTCCCAGCCACAGAAAGAGCCCTGTTTTCCCAGGCCGAAATTTTTTTATAGAATCTTTCCAGTAACCATTGCCAATCCGAACTGGAGTAGCCTTTAGCCTTTAATTGAAAACCCAGATATTTCATGCCATCTTTAATCGATTTCGAAACAATACCAAGCAGATCAGCAATCCAGATTACCATTTCCATGTTTGTATCATTATGGTGAAGGGAAGATTTTCCTTTGTTAATATATAACCCAGTGGCCCTCTGGAATCTATTAAGAATGTCATTGAGGCAGATCCATGACGCCCTGCACAGCATGGCGAAGATGAGCACATCATCAACAAAAAGATTATGTGATACATAGATATCCCTGCAAATCCTAACCAGCTTGCATCGTTTTTCGGCCACGGCTCTGTTGATCTGTAGACTGAGAGAGTTCATCGCCAATATAAAAAGAAGAGGGGAAAGGGGGCACCCCTGGCGAAGCCCCCTTTCTGCAGGAAAAAAAGGAGAAGGAATTCCATTTATAAGCACCGAATAATGGACATTTTCTACACATGACATGATCCAATTGATGGATTGAGAGTTTAGACCAATTTTAGCCAGCAAACACCTCAAGAATCCCCAATCCAAACAATCGTAGGCTTTCTGCAAATCAACTTTAAGAATGGCCGCATCCATCGTCCTTGATATCATTGAAAACAGGCTTTCCTGTGTGATAGCAACAGCTTCCAAAATGTTGCAGTCCTTTAAAAAAGCATATTGGTCCTTGGAGAGGAAAGAGGTCAACGTCGGTTTCAATCTCTCGGCAATAATTTTGGAAATGATTTTGAAAGATATATTGCATAAAGATATCAGCTGGAAGTCATGAAAAGATACCACTTCATCGTTTTTTGGACTTAGAGCAATCAGAGTGGATGATGTGTTGTGGTGTATACTTCCAGACATACGGGATGCCTCTACCATCCGCAGCAGGTCATTTTTGAGGATGTCGAAGAAGTGGGTATAGAACTCAATGGTCCAGCCATTCGGGCCTGGACTTTTACCCTTTTTAAAAGCTTTGAGAATGCCAAGAAGTTCCCCTTCAGTGATTTGCTGGAATAAACTTGTGTTTCCATCATCATCAAACATTAATGGAGCCAATTCGATCCCCCAAAGAACATACTGAAAATCACAGACTTCCCTCCTTTTGTATTGATTTTTAGAATGCCGCACTGCTTCCTTTGAAATATCTTGTTGGGATACGAAATAACCACCCTTTCCATAAGAAATCCTCCAGATTGCGTTTTTGACCCGCCTTGCATTTGCAACTTTATGAAAAAACTAGTGTTTTGATCGCCGTCCTTCAGCCAAATTGCCCTACTTTTGAGCCTCCAAGAAGCCTCCTCCTGTTGAAGAAACTTTTTTTTCTTATCTCCAGATCCCTTATGCGACATTTGATACTGAGAGGAAGATCATTTGTACTAGTGGCCCCTAAGAGGTGATCCAGCTCCTTTTGTATGTCATGGAGCATCTGCCTGTCCTTTTTTTTTCTGTCTTGTTGCCATTCCTTCGACACCTTTCTCAATGTCACCATTTTTTCCCTCAGAGACATCAATGGAGGGGAAAAATCTCTTGCCGATAGTTCCTTCCATGATTTGGATATAATCGCATTGAATTCTGGGACCTCTAACCAAGTTCTATTAAATTTGAAGGGGTAACCCATTCTGAAGCCCTTCTCCCGCCAGTTTAGGACTATAGGCCTATGATCAGAAGAAAAGGCCGACCCAATAAAAGAGATGGGCATACCCATTTTGTCGATGACGCTCACATGCAGAATGAAACGATCAATCCTCTTTGCAATATATGCTTCGCTTGACCTGTCGTTGTCCCATGTAGGCATCATTTTAGCAGGAGAAATATCCACAAGATTTTTGTTAAGAAGCTCCATCTTAAAAAGATCAGCAAGCGGGTCTCTTTTTCTGCATTTACCCCAACATTCATCAGAGCTTAAGGTGAAGTTTAGGTCTCCCGCAATTATCAGAAATTCAAGATCAAAAATTTTTGAGGAAAACATCTTTTCCCAAAAGGGGAACCTATTCTTATAGGGTGCATAGGTGTTTAGAATGTTCAAATGAAAGCTATGGCCTCTGAGAGAAGCCGAGATAAGTATACCAACAAAACACTTAAATGCACTAGCATTGATCCACACGGGGTCCCATAAAACTGCCAGTCACCCAGAAAGGCCTCTTGCCTCAGAAGCAACCATAAACCATGTAGGAAACATTTTCCTAAAGTAGGAGATGGAGGCCCGACAACTGTGCATGGTTTCTTGGATCAGAATAATCTTAGGACGAGCTGATTGGAAAATCTCCTTTAGCGCCAAGAATTTTGGGTTTGCACCTAAACCCCTGATATTCATAGAAACAATAAAAGTCATTTGGAAGGCTCACCAGCCAAACTCGCTCTAAGGGGCTGTAGATCAATCATAACATGAATTGGAACATCAACAAGGGCCAAGTTCCTTACTCCGGACTCTGAAGCAATTGTTCTTCCCCTGTAATGCCGACTACCACCAGCGTGTTTCTTCCTAACAGTAATATTCCTTGCGGCATTTGGACTAATGAAGGGCGAAGCAGGGCTATACGGCTTGTGAATGGTCAGAGGCTCCAGTTCGAGAGATTTTTTACAAAGCAGAAAATCAATATCACTGTCATAGCGATGCACCGGAGAAGACTCGGGGGAATTAAAAGGGGTGGCAGCCTCCCACGGCTCTTTATCTTTAGAGGATGGACGAGTACACTTATCCGGAGTCGGGGAGGAGGAAGAGATGGTAATAGAATGGGAGCCGACAAGAAAATCACTCATTGGCAAAGATGTAGGAGAAGGAACAGCCTTGACAACTGCAGGTTCGGGAATGGACACGCAAAAATATTTTGAAGACCCACTTTTATCAAGATTAACAGGAATAACAGGGGAGGTCTTGCCGATATCAGGCTCGAAAGAAAGGTCCGATGGAGGAAGCCGATGAGACAAAGGAGGCTCCGTGAAATTTAGTGCTTGATCATCAATAGGATCAGTTGCTGATAGACTAACGGAAGATGAAGAAAGCTTCTCAGCAAGTGGGATGGAAGGGTCCACCCGACTTCTGCGAAAGAACAGCCTAGATTACAAGTATAAGTACCAAAATGATGAGATGTGAGAGGATTACAATGAAGAACTTGCAAGGGCATCTGTTAATAAAATCCTAGTGGCAAATTTTTTTAATCACCTAAAAAGAAATACAAAAATAAAATCATAATCACAGAATTAAAATTAAAAACGTCTGACCATTGCTACGTGCAACCTTATCGCTAGGGGGTTCAATCCTAGCCAAAATACTTCATTTTGTTGTGTTGTTTGATAGTGCCGCCATAAGTTGAGTTGAAAGGAATGAGAAGTGGAGTCCCTCATGTAACCAAGGAGAGGAGCATGTGAAATTCTAATCAAATTCCATACTGAGAAATTAAAGACTACCATGAGAAAACGATGACGAGGCGTGGTTTAGTTACATTTACTGTCTCACAGTTAGCAAGGAATACGCATTTTCCTAACTTCTTTCTTATTTTGGAGTTGTCTCACACAATCTTTTGATGCCTCGTTGACATAAAACATCGTGGTTTAAACTTCGTATTCATAGCATTCAAACCGATGTATCCAACACAACAAATAGATACACGATGAACGGACAAATGTAACCAACACAACAATGACAGGTAGAAGTCGCACAACAAAAAGGTAGATGATTGAATTGATTCAAAAGAAGGCCTATCGACCTAAATATGCCACAAAATCTATTGAATTTACTCACAAAAGTACAATATTCTCATTGAAAGAATTTACTACTAACTATAAGTTGTTCTTGATAACAAGAGTTTCAACAAATACTTGGTGCGAACGAAATTTATCACACTTGTTTATCAAGGGCTTTGTGAAACATTTGGCATGAAGGATTTCGTCAAACACTTGACTCGCAATTCCATATGTGATTGAAAACCATTTAATCGCTAGAGGGAAATTTCCATGATTGTTATGGCATTGAGCCTACAAGTGGTGACAACCAAGAGTCCCTCAGGTAGCCTCATGAATTCATTGACATGTATCCTCCACCTACTTTGCCTCTCTCCAAGGAACATGTCCTCAAAGTACATGGACCTCCTTTCTCCCATAAACTTATGATTCCATATACATCTAAAGAGAAAATTGCGAAGGAGATAAAAGTTGTTTTATGGCAAGCAATGAATGACAAATGTCCTAAAACTTGAGCTTAGCTAGTCAACATTGTTACCATACAACAAGCATGGAGCAACTAGCCCTAATAAATATACATCAAGATATTTGCTACAAAATTCATTGTTCCTACCAAGGTAAGCAAGAGTGATGGAATTCCACTAAGATTGAGATATAATTGGGATATGATGGAATTCCACTAAGATTGAGATATAATTGGGATATGATGGAATTCCACTATAAGGAAGAGTGATGGAATTCCATTGAGATTGAGATATGTATTCCACTGTAAGAAAGAGTGATGGAATTCTATCGAGATTGAGAGATAAGTGGGATATGATGGAATTCCACTAAGATCAAGATACATGTGATCCAACAACATTGCTCAAATCAGTTAAATAAATTCAAAATTGTTCACTTTGGCCAAATTATGGTTCAAGTTTAATTTGATTCAAT
>APFE030009576.1:0-12289 GCA_000404065.3 Pinus taeda
GCACTGGCCTCTAATAATAATACATACATTTGAGTTTAGAACATAACATTCTATCGTAAAATTCACACGATGAAATTTGGTAATCAATTAGCCATCTCACTCCATATGTATATCCTTGATGTAGATATACTCATTGTTTTAGTATACTTTGTATAGATACTTCTAATGATAAAAACATTGTTACCCGATGAGGTAATTTTGGTATGTCCTTATCTAAATTGTACCTTGCTTAAGTTCTAAGGCATCTAATATGTATGACCACTTGGGGGTCTAGTTGAGCTTGTATCCAACCTACGTTTCTATAGTCCATTCATTATTTCTAACATGTAAATTCACCTAATCAGGCACCCATGTGGGATCTAAGGGGTGCTCTATAGATTTTTACTGTGCCCATATGCTTACGCTTGGTGATATGAGACTAGCACATGTCAAATGTCCATGTGATTAAAACATTCCATTAGTATTGGGTTCCATCTATCGCAACGATTTACATGATTTCAATCTAGGGTTGTGGTTTATCTACTCGAATCTTAACTCTTTCACCTCTCATTTCACTTTGTTTATTCATAAAACATTTTCATGAGGGTGAGAGGGTTTATGAAGCTATAATCTATTTTTCATGCCCATTTGGCCATTTTACGTAGTTGTACTCTTCTACTGTAGCATTTTCAGCTTGGTGACAGATAGGAATGACTAGAGAGGTCTTTATTCGGAGTCCTTATACTCAAAATTTGTAATCATCCTCTGAATAAGCTTGTGGAATCAATGAGATTTATCTTACTTTCAAGTGTTACGCTACGTTTACTTCACTAAGGTACCCATCAGGTGATGAAATTGACTAGAATTTGGAGGGCTTGTGTTCAACACAGATGTTTTATTTATTCCCATCTCCCTTAGAGGTACCATGGTCATTCATTAAAATTTCTCGCCCTTTTTTTACCTAGTTGGTTATGGAATACCCTAGAGTTCTGCTTCCTAATCTCTTTCTTTCCTCATTTTCTTTGTCATAGAGTTATGGCATGTGTTGTTGTGTGATTGCCGTGTTGTATGCATAGGCAACTTAAAATGGGTTTAGCATAATTAGTGTGTTATTTTTTTTTATTTCGAGTAGTAACATTGCTAGGTCCATATACTACTAGTGTAGAACCTTATTTTTATTTTTGGCATAGCCCCATCTTTTTTTGTTTTGCCGATGTAGTCCCTATATTGCTATTATTGTGCCCCATCAAAGTCGACTATCGTTATTATTGTGCAAATTATTATTGTTACGTAGGTTTTGATTATATTGTGACCCCTTAGACTCATATATATAGAAAGGAGGTATTTTAATTTGTATCATCCCAGAATTTTTCATTTATGTAATGTGAAGGATGTTTTCCCCTCAAAGAGGATACATTCTTATTCATTGATCTATCCTTTTCTGAGCTGGATGCATAACATTTGGTATGAGAGCTTTGGTTTCAAGGGTTTCACTATTGCAAACAGGTCATTGTGGAACTTTTGCTATAACTATTTTTCTACAAAGTTTCAAAAGCTAAAAGTTTTACCACGAGGAGTTGAAATCGTGATGAAATGTGTGTAAACATTTCAGCTATTTATTCGCTATAGTTTGAGAGATATGATCCACATAAGTTAGGGTTTTTGCATGCTCCAAAATTTCATCTCACATAGGTGGGCTTGATAAAATAATCATATTGTCCTCTACGAGTACTGGATTTGAATTTTGAAAAACATTTCCACAATTGAACAGATTTTAGTATCTTGTGTATCATTTTCAGTGCCGAATGTAAAAACAATGGCACATGGAACTCTGTACAAGTTCATTGTACTGAGTGAGTCCATAATCAGGCCATCAATGGAGATTGGACATAACTCTACCTTGAAGAATCAAAATTTAGTTTGACTTGTGGCATTGGAAAGAAGACGTAGAGGGCTACCATAAGACCTTATTTCAAACCTTGAAGATCCAAATTTATAGAGATACAAAAAATTCAATACCGAGCTCCTACAAGGCAAGAAAAAAGTGTGTATTGTTTTAAAATTTGCATAAGTTTTGTTTGAAAGATCAGTTTGAAGTGATCCAAGTGGCATATTGAAGCATAAATATCATTGTTTTATTCCAAAATGAATCAAGGTAAGAAAAATGAAACACCTAGTAAGCAACCATAAATGGAAACAGGGAAGTCAACCACTCAAAACTATAGATATGGAAGTGTTGCTTCTTCTATCCTTCCAACACCTACAAGGTTGACACCACAGTAATTGGAAGAAAAAAGAGAAAAAGGGCTTTGTTATAGTTATGATAGAAATTAAACTAAAGGTCATAAGTGTGCTGACAAGAAATTATTTTACGTAGACTATGAAGAGGAAGAAGAAAAGGAACAAGAAACATCAAAAGAAGAGCATATACACCAGGAACCAACCCCAAAGAAAGAATAAATGAATCCGAGCATATCTTGTACTGCATTGGAAAGAATTACTACTCCCCAAACTCTCAAGATAGAAGGACATATCAAGAATAAAAAGGTGATAATGTTGATTGATTCAGGTAGTAACCATAATTTTATTCATTGTAAGATAGCCAACGAATTGAATTTCTTCCTATATCCAACAATAGAGTGTCAAGTGATGGTTGCAAATGGAGGAACTATAAATTGTTCTGGAAAATTCCATAATATTAGGCTAATCATCGGGGAATATGTATTGAATAGTCTAATTATCTCCATTCCAATCGGCAGCATTGATGTTTTACTACGAGTCCAATGGCTACAATATTTGGGTACAATAGATTTTAATTTTCAAGAACGTTTGTTGAAATTGAATTAAGGGGTATCATAGCGAAACTAGGAAAGCTAATCAGCTGTAATGGCATGAAAATGCATATAAATTAAGAAAAACAAGGCGTAATTGAGATCATCTACTTCTATAGATCTCTAAAAAGACTTGCATAATCATTCCAAGGTATTTGAGATTCCCAAAGGCCTCCCACCTATTCTAGATCATGATCATGCTAATTATTTGATTCAATGAAGTGTTCCTCTAAACATCAGCCCTTACAAATATCCCTATTCCCAAAAGAGTGAAATTGAATGTATGGCTGCAGAAATGTTAGAGGTCGGTATAATTAAACCTACTCAAATTTTTTTCTTTACTTGAGTAGTATTGGTGCATAAGAATGATGGATCGTGGCACATGTGTCTGGATTGTAGGGAGCTCAACAAGTTCATTATTAAAGATAAATTTCCCATTCCTCACATTGATGAATTGTTGGATCAATTACATGGAGCAATTGACTTCACCAAGTTTGATGTTTATTTAGGATATCGTCAAATTAAAATGAATACTAGAGATATTCTCAAAACAATATTTAGAATTCAAGACGGTCATTATGAATTTTTGGTCATGCCTTTTGTCCTTACCAATCCACCTTCTATATTTCAAGGTTTAATGAATTCCATTTTCGAAACCTTGTTTAGAATTTGTTTTTTAGTATTTCTTGATAATATACTAATGTACAATGAGTCTTGGAAGGATCATGTCGAACATTTTGATAGGGTGCTCAAATTATTGGAGGAGAAATAATTATATGAAAATATTTCCAAATGTTTCTTTAGAATATAGGAAGTGGAAAATCCCCAAAACCATAAAGCACATTTGAGGATTTTTTGAGTTGAGATCATATTATCACAAGTTTTCTAATAATTGTGGGAGAATAGAAGCACCTCTAACAACATTAATAAAGAAAGATGCATTTTCTTCGACTCCAAAAGAAAATAAGGCATTTGAGCATCTTAAAGAGGTTATGTGCCAAGCACCGGTCTTAGCTATGCCCGACTTCACAAAAACTTTTATTGTGGAATGTGATGCCTCAAGAAATGGAATTGATGTTGTTTTACGAAAGATGGAAGACCCATTTCTTTTGAATGCCATTTATTCAAAGGAAAATATTTACACAAACATGTTTATGAGAGGTAAATGTTGGCAATACTACATGCACTAAAGAAACCACAACCTTACATAATGGGAAGACACTTCAAGGTAAAAATAAATCATGATAGTCATAAATACTTTTTGGAGCAAATATTATCCTTAGAAGAGAAGAAAACATGGGTCACAAAGACTGTTAGGTCCCTACACTACTAGTGTAACCCGTTATTATTATTACTGGAAACCCCTTATTATATTGTTGTGCCGATTTAGTTCCCATATTGTTATTATTGTGCCCCATAGAAGTCCAATATTGTTATTGGTGTGCCCTTAGATTATTATTGTTATGTCAGCTTTGATTATATTATGACCCCTTAGACTCCTATATATAGAAAGTAGGTCTTGTTATTTGTATCATCCAAAAATTGTTCATTTTTGTAATGTAAAGGAGGTTGCTTCCTCGAAGAGACTAATTTCTAAGGCGTTGATCTTTTTCTCTATCTTTTTTGTGAGTTGGTTTCGTAACATTTGGTAGGAGAGATTTGGATTCTAGGGTTTCACTGCTAGGTCATCGTGGAATTTTCGCTACGAAGTTTCCGAACATAAAACAAACTCATTTGAGAAATAATCTTTACGAACGTCGGGTCCAAATTTCAGATATTTTCTCGCTATATTTATGGAGATATGATCTAAGGACGTTAGGGTTTTTACAAACTCCAAAATTCCATCTCAAATAGATCAACGTGGAAGTTTTGCTATAATTTTTTTTCTACAATGGTTCAGACTCTCAAATTAAAACCCATTTGAGCTGAAATCGTGGTGTAATGTGGGCCTGAAATTTAGATCTTGTTTTCCTATCCAGTAAATTGGATATTATAGATAGAGCAATATCTTTATCTACATGATATACGACTGTTACAAAATGTATATATTGCATATTTATATTTAGAACCAAATTAGTTTGTATGGTATAGAGTGTCTTTTTGCTCGTAAATCACTTGTCACCTGGTCAATTTTCACGGAGGAAATGATAGCATATTATCAGGATACAAAGAGAAACACCTTCCTTAGATAGTTGATAAATCTCAAACAAAAGGGTTCAATGGAAGAGCACATTGAGGACTTCCAAAAATTGAATATAAGGGTAAATGATATTCTAGAGAAGCAAAGGATTGATGCCTTCATAGTGACTTTAAAGGATAACATTCAACAGGAGGCTCGTCTTTGGGAACCTGATTCATTAGAGAAGGCATTCAGGTTGGCAAGAAAAATTGAAAATAGAATTATGGAAACAAGGAATCCTACCACTCACAACTATAAATATGGATGTGTGTTTGCTCCTAGCCTTCCACAACCTACAAGGTTTACACCGAAAAATTTGGAAGAAAAAAGAGAAGAAGGGCTTCGTTACAATTGTGATAGCAAATACACTAAAGGTCATAAGTGTGTTGAGAAGAAATTATTTTACATACATTGTGAAGTGGAGGAAGCAAAGGATTAATAAATGTCAAAACAAGAGGATATACACCAGGAACCAACCCCAGAGAAGGAAGAAATGAATTCAAACATATCTTCTAAAGCATTGGTAAGAATTACCAATCCTTAAACTCTCAAGATAGAAGGACATATCAAGAAGAAAAATGTTCAAGAAGTGAAAGATGACATTGAGCATTAAGAAATGAGTCCAACAATATCTTGTAATGCATTGGCAGAAATTACCACTACTCAAACTCTCAAGATAAAAGGACATATCAAGAAGAAAAAGGTTCAAACAGTGAAATATGACATCGAGCATCAACAACAATTTCTCGAACTTTTAAAAGATAACACCACTTTGGTGCATAAACAATCCCTACTGCATCGTACACTTAACTAGTAGAAGAAAAATAAAACATGAGACTTTAAATACAAGAGGACAAGAAATAAAACATACTGTAATGTTTCTCGAATCTTGGAATCAAACTGGCTTTTTATTGTTGAGTCTGTGAAGCCATGACTTTATTATGAGGTTTTTGATCAACATTAATGTTGTGTGACACTTTTGACAAAACATACAGAGGCATTTTTAATTTTTGTAATTAACATATAATAACATTATTAAGGCCATCATGGAAGTGATGCAAGCCCTAGGTGGTCATCACACGCCCGTCAACAAACCACTGGCTATTTTAAGAAAACAATAAACCACCTTCTGGGACTCCCCTCTAGTGGTTTTGGCAAAGTGGGTGAGAGAAACCAAGACTATTCCCTGTCTCTGATCTTTCAATTAATGGTTTTACAACTTGGCTTTCCTAGGATCTCATCTCAAATAAACATTGACTTGTGTGACCTCCTAGAATTTTGTTATTTTGAGCATGAAATAATGTGATTTGTCAACTATTTTTTCACCTACAAGATATATAGTAATGGAATTTTTTTGGCCTGTATTCCAGATGTGCTAGACTATATGGTAAACATATCCATCGTAATTCTTATATTTTCTACAAGACCAGGCTTGATGTATGGTTCATCCTCAAACACATCTAGCCCTACGTGAAACATAGTATTTTCTTTCAAATAGTACATGATATTTGCTTCATTAATCACTGGGCGTTAACTTGCATTTACGAGAATCACTTCCTTATACATGATCGATGACTTGTCTTTGTTAATCAAATGATAAATATTCTTTTCCAACACATGATGAAGGTTTATCTGGTCAACGTCTCTCAAAAAATTGTCAATAATGGAGCTCATTTTTCATGTAACTGGTGCTTCATCTTAGGACACAAAAAAAAAACTTTCGATAATTTGTTGCATATTTTTCAAGTCAAGTGGATTGGTCTAAATCATAATATATGGGATTCATTCTAGAAAATCCATAATCATTTAGACATACATAGAGTCAATTCTTCTCAATTAGATTTGTTAACTTCGTTATAACTAGCCTAGATCCATCTTAATTTTGGATCTATCAAGTGTGAAAAGCGATTGAATCTCTCAAGGTGAAAACCTATTTTTTGAGTGAAAAACATGAGGAAAGGTTTGCACCTTGAGATATTTGATCACTCTCAGTGCTTGATAGATCTGGAGTTAAGATGTGTCTAGGTTGGTTTCAGTCGTGTGCGGCTAAGGAAAATCTATCAAACATATGATTAATTTTATCAATAATATGTGAAAAACATCTAATATTGGTAAACCATCTTAAATATGTTTGAGATTTATCTAGTCATTTTAATTTTAATTTGTGTTAGTGATAAATATTATCAATAACTTTAATGATGAAAATTGATGAAATAAAAATTTTGAATGCAATGTGACAATGTAATAGTGTTGAATGATAGAAAATGTGAATAATAAAATTGTAGCCAATTACAAATAGTGTTCATTGTGGTCAATCTCAAACTATTTCCTTCTAATATTCTTATTTTCATGCTTGTTAGTTTTCTGATATTTTCATATCGATTATATGGAAAGGAAAGTTGAAATTGTAATCCCTTTAAATATTTAGACCGAGTTGTTGCGGTTAACATAATACCTTATCTCTCTTTGCTCTCCAATATTTATAGGTTGAATTACTATAAAAGAAAAATCAATGTACATTGTCAATAATTTTTTGCACTTACATTGAAATCAATGCACTATTGATTCAATCACTTTAAACTTAATGTACCATCATACATCCAATTGCATAAAATGAGAAATCAATATATACAATCAAATCAATGCATCTAATGCAAGAAATAAAATAGTATTAGAAAACACCATGTAAACTAAAATCAATGCATCTAATCGAAGTAACCAATAGGATAGGAAATTAACATCTACATTCAAAATCAATGGATCTAGTGCAAATATGAAAATAAGGTTAGAAACCAATATCTACATGGAAATCAATGCATCTAGTGGAAGCAATCAAATAGGATTAGAAATCACCATATACACTAAAATCAATGAATTTAGTGCATGCAATCAAATATGATTAGAAATCATCTACATTGAAATCAATGCATTTAGTGAAATAAATCAATTAGGATTAGCGATCAACATCTACATTAAAAGCAATGCATCTAGTACAAGTAAGAAAGTAATATTAGAAACCAATATCTACATTGAAATAAATACACTAATGGAAGCAATCAAATAGGATTAGAAATCACAATCTTCACTGGAATCAATGCATTTAGTGCATGCAATCAAATAGGATTAGGAATCATCTATATTGAAATCAATGCATTTAGTGTAGGAAATCAAATAGAATTAGAAATAAACATCTACATTGAAATCAATGCATCTAGTGCAATAAATCAAATAGGATTAGAAATCACCATCTACACTAAAATCAATGCATCTAGTGAAATAAATAAAATAGGATTAGAAATCACCATCTACACTGAAATCAATACATTTACTGCAAGAAATCAAATAGGATCAGAAATAATCTACATTGAAATTAATGGTTCTAGTGCAAATAATCAAATATCATTAGAAATCAACATCTACACAAAAATCAATGCATATACTGCAAGTAATAAAATAGGATTAGAAATCACCATCTACACTAAATCAATGTATGTAGTGCAAGAAATATTCTTCCCTCTCTCCGCCCTGCATCTATATATCTATTTCTCTCCGTCTATCCTTATGTTTTCTTTATCTCACCCCTCCAAACACACACGAATCTCTCACTCCACTCTTTCACATCCTACCCCTCTCTCTCTATCTCTTCACCTTCCAACTTTGTTACTATATGCCTCTTTCTCTCCTCCCCCCTTCTCTACATCTCTCTTGCTTTGCCTCTTTATCTGAACATATCTCTCTTTTTACTCCCTCCCTCCCTTCACTTCTCCCTCTCTATGTCTTTCTTCTTTCCTCCCTCTCTCCCCCTCCAACTACATATCTCTATCCCTCCCTCTCTCTTCTTGTCTTCCTCCCTGTCTCCTCCTCTCTCTCAATTCCTCTTTCTCACCCTCTCTCTCTCTCTATCTCTCTCTCTTTCGCTCTCTCTCTCTTTCAATCCTCAATCTTGCCCCATTGCTCTCTTCCTCTCTCTGAACTCCTCTATCTCATTCTTCTTCTGTCTCCCTTTCTCTCCTGCCACCCTCTATCTTCCCCTTCTCTCCTGCCACCCTCTCTCTTCCCCCGTCCCTCCCTCTCTCTCTCTCTCTCTCTAACTTTTTCCTCCAATATTCTCTTTCTCTCCAACTATGTTACTATATCCATAACTTTATCCTTATCTCTCCTTCTCTCCCCCCTTGTCTCCATCTCTCGATATATGTCTCTTTATCTCACCCATGAACACACACTTTATCTCTATCTCTCCATGGTCACTCCGTCTCTCTTCACTTCTCACTCTCTATGTCTTTCTTCTTCCCTCCCTCTCTCTTCTCGGATCCCTCTGATCGAGAGGTGTAGGATAGATCTAAAGATCATCCGATTCCGATAAATATTTATGGAGATATGAATTTATTTTGATTATGGATTTATTATCAAGCAGACCAGCAACTTATCAAGAAGATGCATTGAATGACGCCCTAGCTTATAGGTGGATGAAGCCCTAGTAATATGCATACACATATTCAATCCTGATTCATTCTTGAAGGAAAGCAAAGTGAAAGGATAAATGAGAGAAGGTAGAAGTAGTCGTCAGAGAAGGTTTTTTCCGTCATACGAAGTCTGTTCTCTTAAGCGGCATTCTACTCTGATCTAGGGTTTCATGGGAATACTGTTGGGTTGTAGATCTAATCTGGCCCTAGGTGGGATGGATAGGTCAATACGAAAGAGACCAAATCCATCTAAGGGCTAGAGGAGCCCTATCTCTCCCATTATCTGCATCCGAATATTCAAGCAAAGGGTTCTCTCTTCGCTGACCTATAATAGTCATCCATTTGGCATCACAAAATTATAAATTGAGAGATTGTTATCTATGGGATGAGTCTTCATGAAGTGTGAGGATAGAAAAAGGCTAGAAGAGCCTATCCGAGATCATTGTTGCTCACTGGAATGGAACGCTGTAATATATGCAATATATATATGTTGTCCACACAGTAATGTAAGCAACAACTTCATGAATGTATGTGGATACACAACAACAACTCAATAAATATACATACGTAAAACCCAGATGGATAAGAAGCTCAATGAATATATATACACACGCAATCACTCAGGCGACACGCTGTCACTCAGGCAATATATATACATGCACAACTTTCACACTCAGGTAATATATATATTGAAAATGGATTACTGTAGATGACAACATGATTGTGTAGTTCGGGACTGCATGGACGATTTGGGATCTATAGCCTAGCTACTTTGCTAGGCTGCAAGCCATAGCAAGTAGCTAAGGCTGATGAGAGTGTTACAGTATTGCAGCATGATCATGCACAGGCAGCATAATGATGATGATGCACATTAGCCAGGAGCTACATGATGTATGGGCAGCATAGTATGTTGCAACATGATGATGCACATTATCTAGGAGCTACATGATGAATGGGAAGCATGATCATGGACAAAATGATGCATGAACAACATGATGTAAGGGCGGCATAGTATGATGCAACATGATGGTGCTACACGGTAAGGTGCAGCAAATGGACAAGGTGCAACACTATAATAGGTGAAGAAGTCACCTTAGAGAATTAGTTGAAGCAATATGTCTTCAACTTATCTCTGTAGATATCATAAGTCAAACTATTGACTTCTATTGTAAATGTACTATCTCTCTCAGTTTCTCTGCAGGACTTTGAAGAACATAAAAGAAAAATTGATCAAGGGTTTCCCCACATTATGGAGTTTGTCATTAGCTACCGCCACATCTTGTGTCCTCTTGTCTTGGCATGTCTTATGAGATTTATATTTATGTTCTATCTGTAGTGTATCTTAATTTTGATGTGATTGATAACTGTGAAAATTTAAATATATTTATCTAGCATAGAACATACCTAAAATTAACATGGCATCAGAGCTGAGGTGAAGACAATGCCCAAGCAAGAGTGAAAGAGCAATCCCCAAAGACAGTTGGGACAAGTCAGAAGGATCAATGGGTTCTTCATAATTCCCTTAGGGTGAAGTTAAATCAGAGCATATTACCAAAATGGCGCAGCAAAACTTTTGATGGCCTACCTAAAGATCACTTCATTGAGAAGTTTGGATCTAAGGGTGGAAGGAAAGGTAGATGTCTTGGTTATGATTTCAGCCCTTATGCGTAGGAGTGTCTGAATGGAAGATATGCAGGTCATCAAGGACACGTTTGAATATTCAAGGAAACAAGGAACCCCAAGAATGGAAGTCGAAGGTTTTAAGGTGGCATTCGTCGATGGAAAGGTACATGTTTGAAAATAGATTTTTCAAAGATGCTTTTGAGTTCAAGGATGTATTAAGCTACAGGAAGTCGACTGGGAACCATGTCCATTGGCACATAGAATTGGAGGTCTGTGAGTCAGATGGTGACAAGGAAGCTTGAATTCAAAAAGAGCATGAAAGTACATGTCTGAGATGTACCGAAGGAAAATCTTTCAAGGGGATCATTCCTCTCATGTAGCAAGTCCACAGGTTTGAAACAACCCATGGAGTTTGAGATTCATAAATGGGAATATCATGTATACAGGTGGAAGAAAGACCGAGACTATGGATTGAAGCAAAACACCCCGGGCGTAGTATGAGAGGACTGATAGCTGTTTGATGAAGTTGAGATTCACTAAGGAATGAAACCGAGATACACCATTATTTAAAAGTTTATTCACTCTAGTGGTTTCCCGTAGGCCTAGTTTTTGAACTTATGCTCTGATACCATTTGTCAGGTACCCATTTTTTGCCTAAATTTGTTTTTTTTAGTTACAATGTTCTACATGGATATTGCCTCGTTGTAACATGCACTGGCCCCTAATAATAACACATACATTTGAGTTTAGAACATAACATTCTATCTTAAAATTCACACTATGAAATTTGGTAATCAATTAGTGATCTCACTCCATATGAATATCCTTGATGTAGATATACTCATTGTTTTAGTATACTTTGTATACATACTTCTAATGATAAAAATTTTGTTACCTTATGAGGTAATTTTTTTATGTCCTTATCTAAATTGTACCTTACTTAAGTTCTAAGGCATATAATATGTATGACCACTTGGGGGTCTAGTCGAGCTTATATCCAACCTACGTTTCTATAGTCCATTCATTATTTCTAACATGTAAATTCACCTAATCAGGCACCCATGTGGGATGTAAGGTGTGCTCTATAGCTTTTTACTATGCTCATATGTTTACACTTGGTGATATGAGACTAGCACATGTCAAATGTCCATGTGATTAAAACATTCCATTAGTGTTGGGCTCCATCTATCGCAACGATTTACATGATTTCATTC
>APFE030009579.1:5667-18649 GCA_000404065.3 Pinus taeda
TTTTTTCATTTGAATCATCCAAGAATTGTTCATTTATGTAATGTAAAGGAGGTTGCCCCCTCGAAGAGGCTGAATTCTAAGGTGTTGATCTATCTTTTCTTGAGCTGGTTTCATAACAAGAGTGGTTTTTAGTTTTATGTGTAGGTTCTGGAGGATATAGGTTGTGTTGGTTTTAGTGTAACAGGAGCATCCAGAGTTAGAATTGGAAATCGTGACATGCCTTGGAAAGTTGGCTTAGAGAGATTTCTTATGAAAGTGACCAGAAGTGCTTGTGTGCACATTCAATTTGGTCAATTTTCTATGTAATCGACCTTCTTGGATTCAATCCTAATAAAGCGGTTGCCCATCTTAAAAGCAGACCCATAGATGTAGTCCATCAGGGACGAACTCTGTAATCAATCTTGTTGTATGGTATTGTTGTGTTTTTGTTATTTTCACTTCTATTTTGCATCTTGATTATGTTCATCATCTGTCGTAATGTATTTTTTCTCAAGGAGTTCTCACGGTTTAAGCACTTTCAGTTAACATTCTGTTCACTAATGGAATTAATCAATTCTACATCAGTATGACATATGATCATTTAAGATCATTTTTACTTAGTTTCAAAAGAAGATATGTTAAACAAGAAAAAGGTAGTAATTCATGATGCTACAAAACTACATCCAAGGGATCAAATTTTTTTTCCTCTAGTGGATAAATCTAGAAAAGGTAGACAGGTTACTTTTGAAGGTGAGGAAGTTGAAACCAACACTAAAAAATATGTTGTCATTACTGAGGATGACATTGGAACTGATGCTAGAAAGGAGAAGAGAAGTAAAAGACCAAATGTAACAATGCCCAAGAATAAATTTGTTCTAGTTAATGATGAGAATGTTATGAGGAAGAAAAGTAAAGTTGAACATTCTCAAGTAGTCATTACCAACAACGAAGATCCTAGTGAAACTTCAAAAGAAAGCAGAGAAATCATTACACCAGGCACTGATTTAGAGGATGACATTATTAAAACAAAACAAAATTCCATTCGACATATCTTGACAAAGAGCAACTTAATTGAGGGTGGTCGTACATTTCGGTGTAATGTGAGACAAATCTATAAGGCAAGTGAAGGACAATGTAAATATCAAATCATAAAGCCACACCACATGCATGTTCAAAACTTGAAGACATTGATGTGGTACAATCCATATGCTCATGTGGTTAATTATGTGATTCTTGTTCGTCCGATTCAAGTTCCCAACAATGAAGAATTTGATAAGTCAAAATGTTTTGAATACAATTATTATGTGCTTGGGGGGAACCATTTTGTAGAAGCTCAAAGACAATTGATAGAGGTATATCCCAATAACCCACATTTTGAAACATGAAATGTATCATTTATGTTGGTTTATCAGATACAGAAGCAAAGTTAGTGGCATGGGATCATAATTCAGATAATGAATATAGGATGTCTATGACTTTCATCCAAAGGCTTAGATTTATTCATATTGAGTTTGAAGAAAAATGTGGTGGGGATAAGTTAAATTTTAGTGTATATTTCTGAAAGGAATGTTGTATGGAAATAGGCTATCAAATTGAGGAGAAAATCAATTCAAAAGGTGACAGAGTAAATACTGATTTATTCAAATGTATTGATAACATTTTCTAGTTGGAATTTAGAACTGGAGAGATATGGGAATTGATAAATGAGACTTTTAGCATGTGAGAGAACATTGGAATTAAAAACCAAAAGACCAAAAGGTCTAAATCATTGATATGTAGCAATAGTAAATTAGGTTATGAAATAAAGCAACTTCCAGAAGATATGACTATCACATGTTGGAGAGCATTGCGAGTGAAGGATGAAAATTTTTTCAAAGAAATATTATCTCGTGTGAGGTTAGGGGAATTATCATTGGAGGAAATGTTTGAGGAATTTAAAAGGTAAGTTTGTTGAATTATTTTTACTTATTTCTAGATTACAAATTTCTTTTAAATATAACATATTGTTCTTGGTAGTATTTGTTATACATATCATTATATTAACTTTTTTTACTTTATCTATGCAATCACAAAGTTTACATGAAAATACAAGGAAAAATGGTTAAATTGTTTAATGAAGATAGTTGGACGATGTTGTACATAACTATCTCGATTCAAGTTCTACATCAACACTAATTTTTTTTTTTTTTTTTTATCTCGCATTTAAAAAGGTATGCTAATTTATACATTCATTTTTATTCATCTGTATACTATTTTTCTTTTATAACTTATACATATATTTGTTTATTTTATTAAAGATGAGGAAGTATGAAAATGGAGCACCATATAGTTTTAGAACCTTTATTGAAAAAATTAATATCGAAAGACTGAAGAAGAAAAGCTTTAGGAATGTTGAACTTGATCCAAATCTTACTCATTTCATTTGGAATGGGCTTGACACTTTTCAATATCAAATAATACAAGGAGACTGTGAAGACATTTCTAAACTCATACCTAAAAGGGATTATGCCCTAGTTATTGCAGATATTCCCCATGGATTCAATATCCCAAAAATTGATTATGATAGTGACCCTGATACTTATCAAGCTCTTAGTAAAGTGGTTGTAGGATTTCTAGAAGTCACATCATCACCGTTATGAAGATTTGTGACATTTCATTCAGATACAGAATTGGCAATGTTATTGTCAAGCTTCAAGGGGAAAACAAACTCAAGGATGTAGATTACATGGTAAGACGTTGAAAATGTATATTTCATTCATGTTAAAAAGTTCATTTATGGACAAGTTAATTGAAATTTTACTATTTCATGTTACAGGAAAAAGTTAAATCTTTTTAACTGCGAAGATCAACCATTTATAAATGATTGTGAGTTCATCCATATTGATAGTTGGGCAAAAGATGATAGCTTTATGCCTATAATTTTAATCAGGTAGATGGAAAGATTCATAGCAAAGTACTAGCTTATGATGTTGTTGTGAGAAAACTAAAATATGGAGACAAAGAAGCAAAAGGAGAGACAGGTAACATTTATAAAAAAACCACATTTATTGATTAACTATCTTATAGGCATATCTTCAAATGAAGGAGATTGGGTTCTGGATTTATTTTCTTGCTCAGGTAAGTTTTATTATATGGAATTGAATTTCAATATCTTCTTTCTTAATTTATATGTCATTATACTAATTTACTTCATTATTTCTTTTGTGCTTGATAATTAGGTAAAACACTAGCATGTTTCCTTAAAAAAGGAAGAAATTGCATTGCCATTGAAAAAGATCCAGTGCAATGAAATTTTAATCAGCAAAGAATTAATGCTCTCCAATTTCTTCCAAATGAAATGCAAGAAATCGTGTTGAAGAAAGGGTATTTTAGTGAATTAAGTGTGGAAAAAGAGGAAAAGGAACCTCAACCACCAACACATGGAATTATTGGAAGGGCATACATTGGGAGATTCGCAGGCATCAAAGATCCATTAGAAGAGGAAAACTAGTAAAATGAAGCAAAAACTATTGTGGAAGAAAACAATGATGAAACTCTAGAGGATGAAGAGTTTGAATTATGCAATATTGTTGATTAAATTTAAGTAATGCTTGGAAATCAAGCTCATTTTTGTAACTATTAATTAGTTATACTTGCAGTGTTATGACTATGACATTATATCAGAAGAATAAGCATTCAATTAATGTTGTTATGTGTTAAATATTTGTATTATGTGATTTTCGCATTAATTTTTTTGTTAATAATTATTTTTTGAAAACAATAGTGATTATTATTATTTTTTTGACATGAAATTCATAAAAAATACTATAATGTAACCATTTTTTGTTAAATGTTTCCTATAAAAATTGTGATTTTGACATGTCATTTCTAGCAAAAATTGATCAAAATGTGTAATTTTTAAGTTATATCTACGTTGAAAATGGTTATTTTTATGTCAATTGTTAAAAATTATTGTTTTTAGAGACAATTATTTCATGTGCATTAAATAATTAATTAGCGATGTATAAATATGTAGAATATCGAAACTTTAAAATATCAACCTTCTTCTTCAAATATTGAAAACAATAAAACCTCACTACAAAAGAAACAAAAATAAAAAATAAAAAAAAAAGAAAATATGAAGAAGAAGACCACTTCAAAAATTGTTAAATTTACAAAATGATTATTTACATTTCATACATTATAAAATTTAAAGTAAAAAAATAAGTCTTTTAAAAAAGGGCTTGATGCAGAATCAACACTTTTTTAAATGAGCATGCAAATCACTAACATTCGAAAATGTAAAGTACATAAAAATAATTAAAGTGTCAAAAACTATTCTAAAAAAAATATGTGTATTATGCATCGCCCCTTTCCAAAATCGGGTCACCTTTTTGCTGTCTCTACGAAACGGGTAATCATATCAATTCTCGTTTCAAAGTTTACATTGTTTAATGCTAAAATGGTGAAATGTGGAAGAAAGAAATATTTTTCTCTCCTTCCTTCAACTATCTAATTATACATTTTTGTTTCCAAAGTACTTTTGCCTGTTTCCTTCTTCAAGCATAGTGTGAGTACACACTTCCTCTTCTATCAGGTCCTCTGATATTCCTTAGTGAATGAGTTACTACTGAATGTACTCCATTTGGGCTTCTAAGTTTTGTTTACCTTGAATGATGTTCCCAAAATTTTCCTTATTCTAGGTTTTGAGTTGATATTTAATGTGCTTCAACATCCTTTGTAGGAAAAATAAGGTTATTCCATCCAAGTTGGCTATTAGAACCCACCAATCCTTGATAATGGATTGGAATTCAAGATGTTCGAGCCATAAATGCTCTAGGTGAAAAGGAATATTTCTGGCGTGGTACTTGATTTAGATGTCTAATTTGATTGGTTAATTATTTGATCCATGGTGTTAGAAATTAATTTATGGAGAAATGAAATACACAAAATATTTTGGAAACAAAAATATGGAAATGCATAAAACAAGAGAGGCATAAATATGCATGGTTCACCCAATTTGGGCTACATCTATAGAGAAATAGCCAATCCTTCCTTTGTTATTATCGGGAAAAATTAAGAAGATACAACCTACAACAAATTCGCTGTAATTTCCTCTTTGCTCTCACATCGTCTCCTTTCTCTTTCTTGATTGGAATAATAATCCACATCAATAATAAAATTCCCTCATATAAATTGAGGGGTTTCCTTGTATGGAAAAAACCTTAAATTGAACATAACTTCTACGATCAAATCATCCTCCTAATGAATGGCCCAGATTGACTACAAAATTACAATATTTCACAAGGAAATTTTCATTTATTTTTAGCTTCAAGGGTACTTTCCGTGCACCCTCACCATGGGAATGCTCTAAACATGCATTCACCCCCCTTGGACCCCCTAGGTAGAAATAATGGGGGGGAAATCCCCCCCAGAACCCCCCATTGGGGATTGGGATCCAAATGTGGCTGAAACAAGACCTGTAAATTTGGAAGATAATTAGGCCCCACATCCAACAATCCCCGAGTTGTAGAATGACTATATAAACTCCATCACTACTTCACTTGATCGAAAATGACTCCACTTAGACCTGTTTGTTTCTCATATTCATCACCATTATTGAAGACCAATTGAAACTGAGTTGAAAATCAATTTCACCCTAGTTACAATATTTGTGAACATATCTATAGAATTCTCACTAGTGTGTATCTTTTCCAGCTTCAATTGTCCATCATCAAAAACTCGTCATATGAAATGATACTTGAGCTGTATATGTTTTGTATTAGAATGAAATTTTAAATTCTTTACAATATGAATGACACTCTCATTGTCACTATATAACTTGGTCATCTCCTACTTCTTTCCCAACTCATTCATAAACCTTGTAACTAAGTCATTTATTTACTAGTCATTGTAGCAGTAATGTACCCTATTTCCATTGTTGAAAATGTAATAATGTTTTGCAATTTTGAAACCTAACTGATAGTTGTTCCACCTAAAGTAGACACATACCTTTTGGTGCTCCTCCTGTTATCTTTGTTACCTATGATATTTGCATCAACATATCCCAGTAGAGAAATGTTTGAACCTCCAAAACATAATGCTTTATTTGTGGTACCTCTCAAATACTCGAGAATCCACTTCATTGCCATCAATTTCTTTTTTCTCGAATTGTTCATATACATGCTTAAAACTCCCACTACATGTGAAATATCAGGTTTGTTCAGACCATTGCATACATTAAGCTTCCAATAGTTGATATGTATGGAACTTTACACATATAATCCATATCTTTCCAGGCCTTGGGACACATCTCCTTACTCAGTTTTAAATGGATAGCCAAATTTGTAGTGATTGGTTTTGCATTATTGATATTAAATTTTTTCAACACCTTTTCTATGTATTCACTCTGAGGCAATGTTAATTTGTGATTTTTCCTGCCTCTAGTTATTCTCATACCAAGGATTTGTTTTGCAACAGCCAAATCCTTCATTGCAAATGAACTTGCCAATTTTCCTATGAGAACATTTATTTCTTGGATGTTAGACCCTGAAACAACCATGCCATCTACATATAATAGCAATATATTATAGTTTCCATCATTTTCCCTTCTAAAATAAACACAATGGTCAAAGTGACATCTAGTATAACCTTGTTCAAACATAAACCTATCAAATTTTAGATACGACTTCCTTGGATCCTATTTTAAGACATACAAGCTCTTCTTCAATTTTCACATTAATTTCTCCTTCCCTTTGACCTCATATCCTTGTGACTGCTGCATATATCTTTATTCCTCCAAATCCCCATGGAGAAAGGTTTTGTTTACATCTAACCACTCAAGGTGTAAATCTTTTGCTACCACTAGACTTAAAATAGTTCTCATTGAAGTCATTTTAACATCAGGAGAAAAAAATTCATCAAAGTCTATACCTTTCTTTTATGTAAATCCCTTCATCACAAGTTTAGCCTTATACCTCCATTTACATCCATATTCTTCCTTCAACTTGTAAACCCATTTATTCTGCAATGTTGTTCTACCAACAACAAACTTGACTAAGTCCCAAGTCTGGTTCTACATCAAGGAGTCAATCTCTTCTTCCATGGATTACTCCCACTTCTTCCAAGTTTCTACCTCTATTTCTTCTTCATATCTTTCTGTTTCACTAGAATCAGTCAACAATACATAATGTAATGAAGGAGAGTATTGTTCAAAGGGTCTACTTAGCCTAGTAGATCTTCTAACACCAGATTCAGGTGTTTGAGGTGCCTCTTGTTGTTGTTGTTGTTGTTGTTGTTATTATTATTTTGGTTGCTGATCATTTTGATTTTCAAGCACCTTTACTTTTTCTGTGATCTCATCAAGCATTACTTATTCTTTTTTTCCTTTTCCTATTTCTTTCCCTTCATCTGATCCTTATACAAGACCCTTTCATTAAATATGAAATATTTTCTCCTAATGATTTTATGATTTTCATAATCATATAAGTGATAACGAAAATCATTTACACCATATCCAATAAAGGTACATTTCTTTGATTTTTTCTCAAGATTTGTTCTATTTTCTTTATTAATGTGGACCAAGTCTTCATAACAAAAAATTCTTTAAAAATGAGTAGTTTGCATTTTATCTGTCCATGTCACCTTTGGACTACCACCATCCAAGGAACTTGAAGGCCCTATGTTTATTATATAAACAATAATATGTACAACATCTACCAAAAATTTTAAGGGAAATCCTGCATGCAATCTCATGCACCTTGCATGCCCCATGATTGTCTAGTTCAACCTTTTTGACACACCATTTTCCTATGGTGTTTTTGGAACTATCTTCTCTCTATGAATTCCATGCTCTAAACAGTTGTTATCAAACTATTTTTTGTAGTATTCAGCTCCATTGTCTCATCTGAGACACTTCAACTTATTTTTTGTCTCATTGTCAATCAGAACTTTCCATTTCTTGAAAGTATCAAATACATCAGATTTATTATGAATACAATAAATCCAAGTTTACCTAGTTGAATCATCTATAAAAGTAACATAATAGCGAAAACTGCCAAGAGATGATACCTAAGTAGGCCCCCCTACATTTGTATGCACAAGCTCTAATTTTTTGCTCTTCTTTTCCTTCCCAACATTGATAAATCTAACTATCTTCTATTTCCCATAAACATTTTTTTTGCAGAAATCCAAATCAACTTGCTTTAGACCCGACAAAAAATTTCTTAAGTGAAGAATTTGCATCCCCTTATCACTCATGTGCCTGAGCCTATGATGCCAGAGTGTTGTATTTTCTCCAGTTGTGGTTAAATCATTAACAAACTTAAATGCACCAACGATTTCTCCTTTTGCTATTACCAGGGCTCCTATAGTGACCTTCCATGTTTTCTTTATAAAAGTAGTTACACAACCTTTACCTCCCAATTACCCTGCTGAAATTATATTTTTCTTTAGACTTGGAACATGTCTTACCTCCTTCAATAGCCATTGGTTTCCATTTTGTTTCTTTATAAAAACCTTACCCATTCCATGGATTTTATAGGGTTTATCATCAGCCAGATGAACCTGTCTATAATCTCCTTAAACATAGTCATGAAAATGTTTCCTATCAGGTGTGGCATGGAATGAGGCCCCTGAATCTAGGACCCAGACATCAATAATTTTATCTAATGAAAGAATCAAAGCATATTGAAAGGCATTACATGTTACATTCGATTCATGATTGTTCTCTCACTTTCCATTTCATTCTTTTCCCTTTCAATATTTGTAGTATTTCTTTAGGTGTCCTTTCCTCCCACATTTTCAGCACACTATCCCTGATCTGGATTTGGATCTGCCTTGGCTTACTATAATTTCCTAGGCTCCTACCTCTTTCCATTTTTTTCCCCTAGTCTCTACAGTCAAAGCATTACCTGATGTCTCACGAGAGCTTTTGCATCACATTTACTCCCTAAGGATGATTGATCCAAATGGAAATTGACATCCACCCATGGTATTGTAAGTGGCATCTATCCATGGTATTATAAATGACATCTACACATGGTATTCATCCACCCATGGTAATTACACATGGTATTCATTCACCCATGGTATTTACCCACCCATGGAATTTACGAGTGGTATTGTAACTAAAAAATGATATAGGTAACAAGTCACAATTTGTAAAAGGAAAAATTGTCCACCACAATGTAGCTTTTACAATTATTCTCTATTTTAATAAAAAGTTTCTTTGTGGTTTTGTTTACTATGTGTTCTCCCCTTTTCTGTTGGAATTTTAGTTTTTTAGATCTTGGGGGCCTCCCACCAAGATCTAGATAAGTGGTATTAGGTTCAAGTTACGACTCCATGGGAATGAGGGTTTAAAGCATATTTCATTTTCAAGGTTTTGCAGCAATATTCAACAAAATTCATGCAATTTCTAATACCTCCATTGAACATATTATTAGGAAAAGAATAGCCCATTCAAAATTATTTTATGTTAGCTCAAATGTGTTTCTTACGGAATTTGATTTCGTTTCCCGGTTTGAGAGATATGAGCAATTGAATTTACACAAGTCTGGAATGTTGCACGGTCACACGTACCATGAGTTTCTAGAATAATTTTATCACTTCACAGATCATCAATGTCCAAGTTTATTATATCAATAGAAATATCTCTTGAATACCTCAAATGGGTCATTGAAGAAATTTGATTTTCATCACTTGTAGTAGAAGTTATCAGCAAAGTTACAGCAGGAGGTCTATAATGTGAAAGAAGACTTTGCAACATCTCATTCAATATGAGAATCTACCATACAAGCCACCATGATTTTACCAAGCAAGCTGACAAGCATCACGATTATGGGTAACTCACAAACCCAAGGTTATGGGTCAACCACACAAAAACCTTGTCAACGAAGTCCATTTGATGGGTCAGATAGTGTTAGTATCATAGTTGGTCACAAGCATTACACGGTGTGTATATCCTCAAATATTTGTTTGTCATGGTTATGGGTCATCCACAAATCCATGCTTCATCGAAGTCCATTTTCTGAGACGCACATTGTCAGTATCACAGTTGGTCACAAGAATTACAAGGTATCTCTAACCTTAGATCTGTGTTCATCACAGTTATGGGTTAACCACACAAAATCCTTCTCTTCGGTGGCTCTTCATATTCAACAAAGGATTCTCATGAGAGACATTCATGCAATTGGGACCATTACTTCTTTAGGGGGCATGAATGATCTAAATGGAAAGTGGCGTCCACTCATGGCATTTATACACCCATTGTATTTTAAGTGGCATCTATCCATGGTATTCATTCACCCATGGTATTTATCCACCCATGTTATGTATCCACACATGGAATTTACCCATGGAATTGTAAGTGGCATCCAACCATGGTATTTATCCACCAATGGTAATTACCCATGGTATTGTAAGTGACATCTACCTTTGGTATTCATTCACCCATGGTATTTATCCACCCATGGAATTTACCCATGGTATTGTAACTAAAAAACACTATAAGTATAAAGTCACATTTTGTAAAAGGATATATTGTCCACCACAAAGTAGCTTTTAAAATTATTCTCTATTTTAATAAAAAACATATTTGTGATTATGTTTACTATTTTTTCCCCTTTTCTTCTGGCATTTCAATTTTTTAGATCTTGGGGGCCTCCCCCCAAGATCCAAGTTAATGGCATCGACAATGTCATCAACTTTAAAGTACTAGATCCATAGACATTGTTACTAATAGCCATAACTAAGCCATTCTAACTTTTTGGTAATGAACATAAAAATAAGAAAACCCTAACTTTATCATCAAAATTTACCTACTCATAACTTAACTGACTAGTAACTGTGTTAAATTCATTTAAATGATCAACAATAGATCCACCTTCACACATCTTCATATTAAATAGACGCTTCATAAGAAATGCCTTATTTGACGTTAAGGGTTTTTCATATAGTTTTTCCAAGGCCCTCATTAGACCTTTCATTGTTGTTTCTTTAAAAATATTGAAGGATACCGACGTTGCAAAACACAACTATATTGTTCCTAATGTTTTTTTGTCAAGAATCTCCTATTATTTATCTAACATACTCATCGATTTCTTTGTCTTTCTACTCAATGGTAGGAACATATCTTTTTGATACACATAATCTTCCATCTGCATCTTCCACAACTAGTAGGTTTAGCCATTGAATTTCTCGACCATTAACCTACCATATTATGCCATTTCTCCCACTCGAACTAGGAAACCTTCTCTTCTGTGAGTTTATCAGCCAAATAAACCTTTGGCTATAATACTAGCTGTTAGAAATTAATTTATGGAACAATGAAATACACAAAATATTGCGGAAACACAAATATAGAAACACATAAAACAAGAGAGACACAAATATACGTAGTTCACCCAATTTGGGTATACCCGCAGAGAAAAAACTAGCCCTTGCTTTTATATTATCTAGAAAAATTAAGAGATACAACCTACATAAGATCCGTTGTAATTTCCTCTTCGCTCTCACACAATTTTCTCTCTTTTTCTCACTCCGAATAATAATCCATATCCGCAATACAATTCCTGCATATAAACTGAGGGGTTACCTTTTAGGGAAAAAAACCTTAAATTAAACATAACTTTTACCATTAGATCATGTGTCTAATGAACAACCTAGATTGACTACGAAATTACAATATTTTACGAGGAAAAACCTACGAATCAAGAAGATAGTCAAGCTCCACATCCAACACATGGCTAGGGAGAATGAAAGCCTCCATGAAAATTTCCCCAAACATCATATTTTCAAAGATAAGATACCTATCTACATTTGAAGTTATTCACTGGGAGCCACCTTTACTATTTTTCCAAGTACAAGTGTTGTTGATGGTGCTGAGGTTGACCAAATGAGAAGAAGCCATGAAAACTTGGAAGAGGTTGGATTCTACCTTTAGCTTTCTAACACCACCCCTTTTTTGTTCTAAATAGTTTACAAAACTGAAATTCGCGAGGATCTAATATTTGAGGGAGATGAAAATACCAAGCTAATTTAAGGATTTAACCTTGTCTCTGGGTATTGAAGAGTTGTAAAAGTTTGAAAGAAAACAAGTTTTTGATGATTCTATGAGATAAAATTGTATAGTGAGAATTATGAAAGAACCAAACATGTTAAGGATGGATACTTCTTAAGAGTCCCAAATGATAATGAGACCTTTGGATTGAACTTGGGTGTTAAGAGCAGCTAATTGGTATCCTCAACAACATTTGTCTATCATTTGTATATGTGAGCATAAGATATGTATCTTGCTTATTTAGTTGCTTCCATGACTTTGACAAAATTACCCAAAGAATTTTTGATGCCTACTAATATTTCTCCTCAATGAATTCTCTAAGCAAGGAATATATGCACATCAAAACCAAGGCTACTGTAAAATCCTTTTTTCTCGAATAAATCTCTTTGTCCAAAACCTAAGGTATAATCCTACAAAGTTGAAGAAGTATGTGCCATTTTTGAAAACCCTCATGCAATCTTACACATTAGTAAAGATAACAGTGACAAATTCTTTTTCCCCAGCTCCAATTGATCTATCCGTTTAGCTTCCACTGCGTTGAATCTAGTAGATGATGGCTTATTCCAACGGACAAATGTAAGGAATTTTTTGTTTAAACTATCATCAATCATTTATTGAATGTACTCCCCAATTCAGAATTCATCTCAAGCTTTGGATCTACAGATGTTTTTGGAAAAATGCTTCCTAAAAGTCTTTAATTGATTCAAGCCTACCTTAAAAATTCTCACTATTCATCTAAACCTAAAATTCTCACTATTCATCTAAACCTAAATTTTTGAGGACCTCATGATGGTAAAGGTTAGTTGATTAATGAAAGCAATGATCCCTTGTAATAACTTTTAAAGCGCTCTCTCCCCTTCATTATATCTATCTCGTAAAATCTTTATTCTTCAATTAATTTAAAAACAAAGATAAACATTAAAAATTTAAAATCTATCCGATGGTAGATTCTTTATAAATAAT